>VYZQ01002898.1:0-24343 GCA_013400655.1 Mystacornis crossleyi | reverse complement strand
TGGTGGTGGTGGTGGTGGTGTAACTCACAGGGCTGCCCGACTCTTGATCCTGCCCTTTCTGGCTGTGCAGACTGCCGATCTCAGTCTGGGAACCAGAATGAGAGACTCCCTCAAAGAAACGCCTGCAGAGAAACAGACAGACGAACGGACAGACAGACAGACAGACGGGAGAGAAAAAGGCAGGAATAAGAGAGGAACGAAGTCACCATGATCCCAGCACAACCCCACCGGCCTGTCCCAAGCAGAGAGCTCTGTGGAGAGGTCCTCAGTGGGACACAGGCCCAGACAGCCAAGTGTCTGGGTGATGCACAGCCGAGGAGCAGACCTGTCAGCAGTGCCCCCTGTGACCCTGGGGAGCTGGAGGCAAGGTCTCCTGGTGCTTTCTGCCTCAGGGGATCCCCTACCCCTGCAGTGGAGGTGAGGAGCTGCCGCCCTGCCCCATCTCACTGGTATATGGCCTCTGTCAACAGCACAACTCCAGCGTGCCTCTGAACCTCTCTGCCTCCTCTGCACCATCATAGCTTCCATAGACTTCTGCTGCCTTCCCTTCTGCTTCCCCTTTTCCAGGGATGGCTCCTTGCCTCTGCCTGCTGCTGCTGCACACTTCCAACTGCAGCATTCACCTACCCTTTCTGCCTTCCCCCTTCCCAAGGCTCTGAAGATCTCAGTATTGCACACAGAACCACAACTCAGGTGGCGCAGTACTTAAATTTCCCAAGTTTTCGGTCTCTGAGGTGACATTTTGGTAGAGCTGCATAATGCAGCTCCAAGGTCCTGTTTTCAAGTCACCATAGCTCACACAGGAACTCTCTTGGGGATGCCAGGACAGTCTCTGCCACTACAGTGTGAGCTTCCACCTTTGCTTACCCTTTTCCCACACATTATTTATTTGCCAAGGACGCCTTTCACAGCCTGTGGGCTGCTCAAAGACCAGTCTTTAGGAAACAAGCAGGGTCTATCACTGGATCTCACTTGCCAGTTTTCCCAGGACCTCTACAGCAACCAGAATTCACCTGCAATGTGTGACTTTCCTGCAGGAGATCTGAGCTAGATTCCCTGTAAGCTGTGTGTGTGTGCTCATTAACTCCCAGGAAATGTTTCTTCTGATGTGCCTAGTGTGCAGATGGGCCTATGAGGTTGCAGGTTTCCAGAGATGGCCACTGAGGGATAAGACATAGAGAAGTTCTTCCATTAGGACTCTATCAGAGTTTCCTGCCATTGTTTTCTACTTTTCTCATCAGGATATACCTGCAGGATACCTCCACACCTCTGAATATCCTGTCTGCTACTTTTACTTTTCTTTTAGCTTGCTTCCTCATCTGTATACAGCACGCTGTACTGCCAGACACAACAGTGTTTGTCAGGTTTTACTGCTCCTAAAAGGACATTCCATCTCTGTAAATAAATGATGGTTCCCACACAGAGCAGCTCTTCAGCAGCAGTGTTGATACACTGGTTGGGAAAAGTCAAGGCTTGATTTTCCCCTCACTGACTCTGTGACCAGTTGCTTCATATCATGTTCATTTACCAATGCTTCAGGTTTACAGTCACAATAGTGCCCTGGTGGGACATTTTCTACAAGCCACACTGGTATAAATTATGTCTCCTTTTACTAAGGTATTTCTTCTCTCTCTAGCCCTCCATTCTCTGCTACAAAATTGCAGACATTATCACCACCCTGTACAGTCATTACTCTACACTTGCCTTTTCCCAGCCAGAAATTTCAATCCATACAGATTATACCAGTAATTTAAGAGTCAAACCAGAGAAACATGCAGGTTTTCTAACAGTTCACCCCTCAATCAGCATCTCTTCCATACTTCTCTATACTGTCCCAAGTAATCTCACCAGAATATGACATATATTTGGTGCCACTGACACCACAAAGAGGTATCTTCATTCCCTCCTTTTTCTTAGACTTTGGATATGCCTAGATTGTATTGTACTTCCTATGGCTTTCAACACTTCATTTAAATTGGGCTGTCTCCCCCTTCCCCATGAAAGCTGTGTTTGTTTGTGCCCTCCGTCGCTTGCAATTCAGAAGCTTTCATCCCTCAAGGATGTCACATTAAGCACAGAGCTCTTCTGCAATTTAAACGTGCTGCAGTTTAAAGGCTCTCCTCCTACAGGCATGACTGAGCCCACGTCTCAGCACACTGAGATTTAGGTAAAGCCCAGTCCTTCTGCACAGCCTCCTTCTGTTCTAAATTAATTTAGTCCCCCTTGTCTCATCCGTTTTCCCAGTCACTTATGAAGACATTTGCTCCTTCACCTTTGTCCTTCAATCAACAGGTCTGATTTGAGGTCCTACCTAACAGCCTCGGTTCCAGCTTCAGTTTTGCCCCAGTGCAGGAGCAAACTGATGTCCCGTGGCTTCCCTGGCTGATCAAAGGGATCAGCTCCCAGCAGCACTGGCCCAGTCCAGGGCACTAGCCACTTCTCACCACTAAGGACTGCACACCATTAATGCCTTTGCTCCACAGAGACCTTCACAGTGTCTAGCAAGGCTGTCTATGACAAGAAATCCAACGTGAGGATCACCTCAGATTTACAGGCTGGGCTGTAATTTACCCCCTGAGAAGGCTACACAGCACTCGGGAACCACGAAGGATACATGAAACACCTTGGCAGGCAGCTTCCACATCTCCTTAGAAAAAATAGAGTCCCAGAATTTTGTGAAGTATTCCCTTGTGAATTCAAAGGATACACACCCAGCACTGCCAGAAACTGAGGTACCAGAGACCAAACCAAGCCAGGGACACTTTGTGAACAGGATGAAGAACAGCTCAGAGCCCAATAGGCTTTCCTTCCAGAAACAGCACCAAACACCCCATGAAGACTGTAATGGTGCATACCAGCACAAACCAGCACTCACTCTGCTGTTTCAGTGTGGAATGCTGTTTCAGTGACCAGATGCTTGCAAGTAGGCACTTGCAGAAACAGGGTGAGGGTCTTACATTTAAATACTCTCAGTAGACTTTTCTTACAGTTTTACATAGTTTATGTACGTAAACCTGTAAACCACTGTCTGACCACAGAAACACCTTCCTTTTTCTCCCAGGGCACCTCGGTCTCCGTTGATGAGAGATCATGTGAAACTCCTTTTGGAGTCCAAGCAGATCACTTAAGCAGCTTGCCCATGAGCCTGCTGTCTCCTTCACAATGACTTGTGGGCTTGTGGAAAACACAACTTCTATCATGTTCCTGTTTTTTCCCAAGTGGCTTGGGGGTTCCAGAACCCGGCACATTTAATTTCAAACAGTTTGCCTGTGACAAACCATGCCTGCTACTCCTGCTACGTACCTTCAGTGGGGATACCAACTACTCCAAATAATATTTTTTTATATATATATATATACATACAAACGTATATTTTTACATGGCAGGGGGGCTGGCACTAGATGATTTTTCAGGTCCCCTCCAACCCAGGCTATTCTATGATTCTATATATAAAAACTATAGAAACAACAATGCCAAGTGAGCTTGGCTTGACTCCAAGAGACCCAGAACACTATGATGCAGTCAAGTAGAAAGACAATAAAAGACAACTATTCCACAAAAAGACAGCACAAAAGCACAAGAGCCATGAGCAGAGAGGCCAGGTGTGCACAGATCACATGGGAGCAAAGCCTGGTTTCCCTGTACGATCCACTGGAGATCCCTGTGCTAAGGCAGCAGTTCTTGGCAGAGCAAGTCACCAGTGCCTGGGGAATGGGGTGAGGAACAGTGCTGATGGTTGCTAGTCACATCTCCCCACAGGGTGGGAACACAGCATGCACATCTCACAAGGACTGGTCCAAGCAGTCACAAAAGGCTCAAAAGACAGGCATGCTTCAGTGTGGAGAGCCCAGAGAACACCAGGATTGTCAGCAGAAAGAGCTGGGAGCAGCCAGGGCTTAGATCAAATAGGACTCTTTCAGCAGATCAGTGTCAGAAAAATGGCAGTGTCAGGCTGGCAGAAAAATGAGACTAAATGTGAAGGAAGCCAGATTTAATGGGCAGTTCTGAGTGAGGAGCCAGTGGTGCCAATAGAAGATGGCAATGGGCGTGGATACAAGACAATGCCTGCATTAGCCCAAGCAACAGAATGTTGGAGAGCATTTCTCCAGGTCCCATAGGCTGTGCTGTTGGCCAGGGACTCCCTGCAACCCTTACCTCAGGGTGGGCTTGGGTGTGCTGTGCACACTCTCGTTGTCCTCCATCTCTGGGCCGCTGTCACTGTTGTTGCACTCTTCCAGGCTGTCATAGAGCAAGCCCAGGTCTTCTTCCACCTCCTGGGTCTGGTCTACAGGGTCAGAGTCCAGGACCTATGGGACCAAGCCCAGACAGCAGTGAAGAGACATGGAGTTACCTGCATCCCAGAACAGGCATGTACAAGCTGTCTGTCAGTCATGAGGCACACCATGGCACTATTCCCACCTCAGGGAGGCTAATCTAGGCTGTGGAAGAATCCAGTGACACTGTCACTGAACCAAAGGAGGGTGCCGTGAGCGTGACATCCAAAGGAGTCTCAGACACCCATCACACTTACCAGCAGTTCAGACACCCGGGAGGACCTTCACTGGCTGTGCTGCACACTTAGCCTGGGCTGTCAGCCAAGACAAGCCATCCACAGGCTGATGCTAGCCTGAGGTCAGTCTAACTGGACAGGATTGCCCCTGCAATGCCAGCCCGTGGTGCAGAGCCAGCAAGTGACAGCACTCTTCTTCCCCAGGCACCTCTCCCTAACAGGAAGGTGCTTCTGGCTTTGAGCACAAGGCTCAGAGTTACCTTCCTGAGGCAGAAGGAAAAGCCACATCCTAGTCTCTGCCATGTCTCACACCACCTTTGGCACATCTCTGAGCTCATGAGCCTTGTGCTCCCAGTGAGTGGGAACCTGCACTCTGACACCTACACATCTGTAGGACACATTGCCAGCTTTCCTGTTTCTTACCTCTTCTGTCACTTTGAACCTCTTCAGCAAAGCCACAAATTTCTGCTTGAAGTTTGGTTGCTAAAACAAAAGAAAGGAAGAAAAAAAAATCAGCAAAATTATCAAACAACGTTCCAAGCTGACAAACATACAGGCCATAGTTATTCTCTCTAACACGCTGTCCAGAGGTCCAAGGTCAGCTGTGATTGCTCTCTCTCTCTCTCTTTAAATTTGCTGTAGAACTTGGACTACCTCTGTACTCCACAAGAAGCCACTGTGTGGGCATGAGGGAGGATGCAAGGACTCATACTTTCTCTGCTACAGGCTGGAGCAGCACTCCATTTAAATCCTTTTTCTCCCCAGACCATCTGGTTGAGCAATACTGCCTTCAAGCAAGAAAAGATGGGCAACAAACTCAGGGAGAAGGTGGCCAGGGATCTGCAGGGCTGAAGTCAACAGGGATGAGAAGTTTGGAGAGCAATGGTCTGGCAGAGCAGCTCCTCCCTTCCACAGACATGCAGAGGAGCTGCCAATAGTTCACCTTTCCTTGTGCCTACCTTGCCCTTCCTCAAGAAAGAAAAGAGACCATGTCACAGCAGCAAGGCAAAACTGTGTTGCACAGACCGCCACTGATACAAAGCCAGGCTGAGCACAGTACAGACCATGAACTGGGATACAGCTCTGAGCAACAAGCTAGCTCATTAATGGCAAGAGTTTTGCTCCTTCTCAGAGCCAAGGGCTCTCTCCCCTGCTCTGCACCAGTGCCAGCATCCTTCCCAACACCCCTCACTGCCTTCAGCGAGGGGAGAGAGTGAATCCCTTCCATCCCTTTGATCGTAAATGCTGATGTTACTCTGGTCATTGATGTGGTTCGGATCATTTTCCTCCTGGCCTTCTTGGTTTTCCTCAGGTCATCCTCTTCATCAAACAGATCCTGCAGGCAAAAAGTCATAGCACATCAGAACAACGAAGTTCAGGGAGCAGCACCCCCTAAAAGTTCCCCTGACCCATTAGGCCTCCATTTTGAAAAGCTTTGATCCACTCTGCTCCCAAAGTCTTGTTTTTCATTTCTGCTACCTCTCTCTGTGGAGCTCCTTCTCCCTCCTTACTGTCCCACTTCAGACCTTCTTTCCCAGCACTTCTGTCCCCAGGCCCCTCCAGAGAAGACTGTATCAGCAAGATTAAGAGGAGACACAGCCTCCTCATGACCCGTGTGCTGTTCTCCTGCTCTCCCCTCTCCAGAGTTATCTCAGAGAGCGCAGCACATGAATCACAAAAACACATTTTTTCCAGGGATCAGGATAACAATATGCACACCTCCCAGGGACATGGGCCCCCGATGTATTAACGCAGCATGATGGGAGCAGGTAATCTGGAGGACCCTTGTGAGAGACTGAAATGTTAATGGTTAATGACTTGAACAAATGGCCATTTGCAAAAGCAGCAGGTGCTTTGCTGAGCCCCAGCAACCCGAAGGGGAGGAAGAGAATTTTTGGATGTCTGGTGGAGAAGCCTCTGATCTGCATAAGAACAGCCTAGGTGCAGAGGGGTGAGCAGCCATCACCAGAGGCTGACCACGACAAACCAACCTCAGTTTAGCAACAAGCTGGGTTTTGAGCCAGATAAAGGAAGAGGCCACAAGAAGCAGATCCTGCTGGGTGGGATAATGCTTTTCATCAGGCCAATATCCGCCCTTACGCAACTGGCTCAGGTGTAAAACTTCCTCCCCCATCCAACTCCCCTTAGGCCTGAGGGGATTCATCCCTTCTGATGGGGCATAACTGGCTCAACTACACTGAAGTGAGAGAGAGTTCTCATGTCTTTACAAGGTGCCAAACTATCGGACACTCCCCCCAAACACCCCCAGAGTAATTTCTGAGGCCTTTCACCAGATGACTGCACCTAATCCAGTGTTACATCAAACAGTGTAAAACTCCCCCCTCCAGGGGAGGTACCTGGGCATTCCCACCTAACCCTGAATGTATATTAACCACTGAACTCTATGTTTCAGGGGTTTCCCCCATCAAGACTGTGACCATCAATTTGACCATGCAACAATCAAGTCTAAATCCACACGCGGTGATATCTTTCCTCTTCACTATCTACTCTTATCCTTTCTTTACCTCTCTTTTTCTTACATATTTTCTTAAGTGATATCCTTATACTTTTATACTGTTGTATTACTATAGGTAATAATAACCAAAACAGCTACATACCTCCTTTCCACTGGAACCAAGTTGTTCTAAAACAAACCTGCCATATAGATAAATATTTATAAACACTGGTCATCCAGTGTTGTTTCACTCTGATCTGCGCCAAGGGATCCATTAACAAGAACCTCAGTTACCCTCAGATCATAACAACCCTGAACAGAGGTTTGTCCTTGTGCTTTATCAGCACACTACCAACAAGGCTTTTTGTGGCCTCGAGTACAGGCACCGCAACAAGAGGACAGCAAACAGCAGTGACACAGCTCATCACAGGGCTGGGATGGGTCTGCCACCTCTGACCATTTTCAGACCTAGGCAGCACTTCTTCCTAAAATCCCTGTTCTCTCTCAAGACAGTAAGGAGTCCCTGTTATCACAGGGAGAAGGGAGAAAATCATGGTGCAAGATGCAGGGGGCTCAGCAGGGGTTTTCTGCTGCAGACTGGACAGCTCCAAAGACAGATGGGTGAGATCTATGGCTCTCCAAAGTCCATTGTCTCACCATGGACTTGACAGCAGCCCACAGTTCTTTTTGCTGTCAGGTATTATGGCTCTCAGCCCTCTGAAACCATGCCAAATGTTTACGAGGGGATGAGAGGGCTCAGGGTGATCAAGAATCTCAACCCCTGACTCTTGCCCCAGAAACAGGACCAGGATACCAGGCATCCTGCCAGGCCTCCCTTACCTGACCCTGCACAGCATCATCACTGGCTTCCTGTTCTGAGGAGAAGCTGTCATCCTCTTCTTCAGAGTAGTTATCAATGTCTGGGGAGCGATCTGAAAGCAACAGTGCAAATGTCCCAGCTCAGCATGATGTCTGTTATGGCTCCAGTGACAGGACTGGCACTGCTGGCAGCGCTGGGGGACACACTCTGTTATCTGTGTCCCAAACGTCTGCCTGCAGGTCTGAGCACTAAACCCACCTGAAGCTTTGATTTTAGGGCCTGAGGGGACATTCCCGTCCTCATGGTCAATGGGCTGACTGGACAAAGAGTAGATGCTGATCTCAGCCACTCGAACGTTCACATCCTTCATGTTGCTGTGGAGGCCCAGGAGCTGCCCACCATCCGTCGGGTGCTGCATGACCTAGACAGACAGACAAGCTCCCTGACAGGGTGACACAATGGCAGCTGGCAGCCCACCCCCTCAATATTATGGCCAGCCAACAGGCCAGAACGGTCACAGCAATGAGACCCTGCCTGCCAGACCAGTTCCCTGCCCAGTGCTGGTACGGGAAGGCCATGTGAGATTCCCCCCTGTTCCCAGCACCCTATACCTCAGCCATGTTAATGGTTCCCACTGCCAGGGTCTTGTAGCCCAGGATGGTGCGGTTTTTGTATCTCTTCCTCCGCTGCAGCATGATCTGTAGTTTGTTGCCATCTCTCTTGAGGAAGTGTGGGTACTGGGGAAGGGAAGCACACAGAAGATGGCAGCATGAGGGCAAGGCTCAGCATGACACACAGGCAGAAAACTCTTCCTCAGTGCTGATGTACAGCAGGATCTGACCTGCTGAGCTTTGAGGTGCCCCTCAGAGGCCATCTGCACCTATCCATCATCCTCCAAATCTCAATGCCCAACAAAACAATCCCTGGAGCAATGGAGCAGGTGGCCAGCCGCAGGAATCTGTTCTGCTATGATCTGGGCATGGGCAACCACAGGAGGCCCCTCCACAGAGGCTGGGCCATTCACACTTAGCCCCAAGGTCGTGCTTGCTGAAAAAGGCAAGGGAGCCCAGGGGACCAGGCAACAGCAGGTACCTGCAGTGAGAAGGTCAGCTCCAGCTCGGTCTCCATCAGGCCCCCAGGCGGGAGGACGTATTCATTGGACCTCAGGACTCGCTTTGAACCCTGCAAGAAGATTGGCAGACAAATGCACTGAGCTCGACCACAGACTCCACCACACCACACACACAACTCTGGTGTTCATAGTCCATAAGGAAAGAGAGAACGCCTTGACTCTGTTCTCTTCCACCTTGCAGAGCCACCTTTCACACGCCTACTAACACTTTGCAAAAGCCTGCAGTATCCCCTGAGCTGCCAGAGGCCCCTTCTCCTTGCCCACCTGCCACGGAGCACTTGCTCTTCACAAGCCTACTCTGTTTAACCTGGCTCTCTGCGCCTGGACTGCCAGTTCCATGCCGTGGAGGGACACTCCTGGAGCCAGAGGAAGCCATGCAGGGGGAAGGAAAGGGTCCCAACACGCTGCCTGGCCAGGAAAGGGACAGGACATAGTGACATCTCTGCCCCCAAGCAGACAGACCCAGTGCAGATCCCTGCCTTAGCACAGCTGGCAGGATGGCTCTGCTGGGGCCAAGTCAGGATGTCCAGGAGAACAGGGGTCCCCTGCTTGCTTAGCCTGTGTCCCAGAAAACTCTCCTAGTCTTTTCCTCAGGCAACAGCCTTTATCTCCCCACATACAGAGATGGTTTTTACCAGAAGGGCAGTAAGAGAGGCACTCTAATCATGTTCCCACTCCAACTCTTTCCTTTGCTTCTGCCCTATCCCTACTATCTCTATGTCTTGGTTTCTGACAGAGACACTGAATGACTTGGGGGCAGAAAAATGCTGTCTGCATGCACCAGGCTCTCTTGGCTGCAGGGTGGCACAACCCACAGATCCTCCCAAAAGCTGTCTGTGATGCTGTTCCCAGAGACTGTGCCAGGAGCAAGCCTTTCCTGTGGAAGGTCTTCCTAAAACGGAAGAGAGGAGGTGGAGCTCATCCCCTTCACCATCTGTGAGCCTTCCTGGCCAAGAATGCACTGACCCTTCCTGAACTCTTCTCTGATAACAGATGATAAGCAGTCACAATGACAGTGACCATTTACTTTAGCACATTTACCATTTGCTCTTTGTTGCAGAGAGATTATCCACCAAAGATTCATTCTTTCATCAAAACACAAATAGAAGTGCAATTACTCTTCTTGGAGATGCTATTTCTGGGGAAGGAGTTATGGCAAAGAAAAGGTGAGGATACCCTGGGTGGTGTGTCCAGGAAGTAAAGGTTTCTTAGACATTGCTGTCCTATGCCTTCCATAGTGGTCTTCTACCACTATGGAAGTTACACGCCCAGCCTCAAACTTAGGTGAATCCAATCCCTCGGTAAAATGCCAGTGCACATCCATGTGGCACTGCAAGGACAGGGACAAAGCTGCTTCATTATCACAGTGCAAGGACAAGGACATAGGGATATTGAGGATCCTCCATCCTTTGAGAAATTCAAACCTCAACTGGACATGGCACTGAGCACCCGATGTAACTCAGCTGTACTGCAATTTGAGTGATACCAGGCAAGACCAATTCCTCTGCAGAACAGTTGAGTATCCCTATGAGTACTACAGAAAAACTTAATATCAGACTGTTACAGTGGAAATCATGGATGACAAAGAGTGTCAAGGAAGGGAAAAGCAATAGGGACAAGTGATGGTCACAGATCTTTTCTACCTAAGAACTCAAAACACAAAGGAGCTTTCACTACAATACACAGGCACGCGACGCCCAGGTCTGCTTTGCAAGATACAATCCCAGATTTCAGGTATGAATCTGTCCTGATTGCTCTGGTTTATAAGAGGGTTGAGGCTAGAACAGCATACCACACCTGGAAAAGGAACGAGAACTAATTTAAGTGCTGGACTAGGTAGACAGCAAAGCATGAACCAAAATTCAAGCTGGAGGTGCATTTTGGGAGAGAACAGCCCATTAATATACTAAACAAATTTAGGGTTTAGCTAGGACTGCTCAGGCAGGAGTATAAAATACTACAAGTGGTTACAAAGGGATAAGAAACAAAGCATGAGTGAGGCATAAACAGAAAACTCTGCATAGTAAGAAAGACCAAAAAACCCCAAGTTCCTTCTGGGAGCAGGGCTGGGGCAGTGGGCAGGCCTGGCAGAGGCAAATGACCTTTATAGCCTGGCCTATTTTGTAGCACACACTCTTGTCTGCTACGTCGTGACTGCCAATATCATCTCTCTACAGCAGTACCAAGGCTTGAACCTGAGTCACCAGCTGTATATTGCAAGCAGATGCAGGAAAATCTGCATGCACAGAACCTGTAACAGGAGCTGAAAGTTCTGGGAGTACTGGGGCTTGTTTTCTTTTTTCTTTCTTTGATTGTTTCCTCTATTCCTGGCTCAAGACAGGGTGTTTGTGAACTAAAGACTCTCTGCCAAGAGGGAACACTCTGTCTTCCTTCATGCCACAATCAGCTGCGATACCAAGGCAGGTATCTGCAGCTTTGTGGAGCTGAGCCAGCACATCTGAATCTCTCAGTGCCACACTGAACAGCACACAGAAGGAAACGCTCTATGATGTCTCCAGTCTGTTAAAACAAATAACGAGGGATACAGGTTTGAAAACCACTCAAGTGAATGAGAGCAAATCCCCTTTTTCACAGTAGTTCAGGCTTTATCTCACTCAAATCCGTGGAACATTATATATTCAAATCACCTCTGGGAAATGGGTAAGTTCTGTAGACATAGAGAGTTCCCTTAGTCCTTTGACAGTGATATTTCCAGATGAAGGAGCAGATTACAGCATATGGCACCCTTGGAAGCTGTCTTTTAAGACCAGAAGGGCACTGTGAGAAGGAAATCATGTGTTCTGGACAGGCTTACACTGCCCTTTGGGTCACACACATTTTTTGAGCAGACTGTCTTCAGCACTGGAGCTGTGGTCTGGGTGCCAGCCCCATTCAGGCAGGGTCAGAGCTTTGTTTCCATGCAATCTTCAGAGCAGGAACTTCCCGACCCTAACAGAACTACTACTGAAATGAGAGAAAATACAGCTCTCCTTTCCTCTAGTCCCCAGCTGCCCCCTCAGGAATTTGCAGGTCCTTTATAAATTACATGCATCAGCTGTTTCCATCCAAAAGATGGAATGCTCACTGGAAAGCCTTCAAACAGTTTCTTACTAGTGTGACTCATCTGTTACCTAGGAGAGGAGCAGGAGGAATGGATCCTTCTGAGGCCACTCTGTAGGCACGCTGTGCTGAAGCTGCCTACAGCCTCCATCTGCCTTCCAGCACTCCCAAACCCTGCCAAGGCGGCTGGTCAGGCAGGTGAAAGCAGCCTGGGGAGGCACACAAACTCAGCCCACAAGGAGAGCTGAGCCATGGGGTAATGTGGGCAAAAGCATTCTCCTTCAGTTTTCTTCAGCTTTGCAGGGAAGCTACACCAGCATGCAGCCACAGCTATGTTGCCATGCAGAGAGGAGGTGACCATGTTTAAATTAAATTCCTGAATGCAGCCTCCATTCCCCGCAGTGAGGAGCCCCCGTGGTCTCAAACTGCTGAGACCTATTAATTTCTTCAGCCATCAGGGTGCAAGACTGGCCTGTGGCAGGGTGGGGGTGGTCTGTTGGAAAGAGCTGGGGTCTCACTGTGCAGTCTCTTCCACAGTCCCACATTTGCAGCGTGTGAGGGCTGTGGCTGAGGACGTGCACCCTCAGCACGTCAGCCCCAGCATAAGTGGGTGTGCACAGGAACCCAAGGTTCTCCAGTGCAGAGAAGAACAGACAGTTTGGGCTGACCATGCAGGGCAGAAGTGAGGGACCACCCCAGCCCTCCCAGTCAAATATGACCCACAGCCCCCAGCTGGCTGCCAGCCCCCCAGTCCTGTGCTGCTGTCAGCTGTGGCCCAGCCTTGATTGCTTCCACATTTCCAAGGGCCTGCCAGGCAGCTCTCTGCTGCTCATGCTGTTTCCTTGCTAAAGCCTGCACCAAAGGGGCACAGGTCTCAGGGGTCCCAGTGCTTTCAGCTCTCCTGAACGATACCATACACACAGTGATGGAAAAGCTGGCAAAGTGGGGCACTGACCAATAGTGTGTGGACCACAGCCTCCTCCTACTGTCCTCACTCCCTGCCCTCGGTTTCACGTATTTTCCTTTCCGTTTCTTCTGTGTAAGTGAATCAGGTCTGCCATGAAGGCAAACTCCAGCTCTCAGAGCTCCACTAATACTGCAGCTTCCAGCATTAATCCAGGATTTAGATCCTAATGTATGCGGTACAAAGAGCTCTGTGGGAGCACAAAGCTGCTGAGCTCCTGACCTACGGTGCTTTCAACGGGATCAGCTGCTTTCGTGCCGGCTGACAAGAACGAAGGAAGGACACCAGCACCCTAGCTGGGTCAGGGAAGCTGTGGCCAGGACAGCATACTCAAGATGCATTTTGTTTCCATGCTGTCCTTGGTGGAAAGGATGTGCCTGACCCTTAGGAACCCATCTCTCCACCACCAGCTGCAGAGAGGGTGGAGGATCGCACGTATCAGGATGGTGGCAAATTCCCTGTCCCCTTGGTGACAAAGATCCCCTCCCCTCCACCTCTGCCTGATTCAGAGTAGAGGCACCAGGCCTAGCAGGGATGCACAGAGAAAGGGAAGGGATAGTAGAGCCAGCTGTGAGATCAGACAGGACACAAATGTCAGCAGAACATTATGCAGAGATGCTGATCCCTTGCAGCCCTCCCTTCCCACCCTTCACTCCCCAGGGAGTGATCTGGATGGAAGGCATTGCCAGAAACCATCCAACACTGACCCTCTTTTAAAGGGTAGGGAACAGTGGGATGCCAAACTCCAAACAGCAGTTTGAGAGGAGTGCCTTGGCTGAGGCAGGCAGGGAGGCATGACACATTCTGCCCCAGTGTCTGATCAAATTCATTCCCAATATAAGCCAGCACCAGGTATCTTGCTGCTGTCCCTGGGGCATCATTCCCACCTGCCTGAGAGCCAAAATCTCCCTAAGCATGCTAACCAAGACAGAGGGGTTGGTTGGCACTAGGCAAGGGACATGCAGACCAGCACTTCACAGAGGCACTTCACGAGGATGGGCTTGGCTTGCTGCCATCGGCAGCAGCAAGGAGAGGAGCCTACCTGAATCTTCACAGCGATAAGCACAGAACTCAGCTCTTTGTCCAGCTCTTTCAGCACCGTGAGTTTCTTCAGGCGCAGACTGCAGAGCCTGTAAGACAGAGAGAATGGGACACATTCAGGCACCACCATCCCTGGGGCCCTGCCACATGGTACCCGGTGCTCGGAAGGCAGCCTGGATGCTCGGCCCAGTCGCAGGCACAGGCTTGGCCTAGGAACGCTGGCATTCACGCGCCACAGAGACAGCCCATTGGGGAAAAAAGGAAAGAAGGAAAATTAACAGAGCTAAAGCAGGCTTAAGGGATTAGCATGCAACAGGAAGTCCAACAGCAGGCCATGTGGTAAAGAGATCCCTTCCCAAGCAGGGCTGTTGCCAGCTCTGCTTTAATCTACCTTGGCCACAGTACTGTTTATTTATAAACCAAAGCACTTCAATCCACTCTTATCCTGGACTTAGTTAAGGCAAATGTTCCCATGCAGACATCACAACACAGCTCTCCCCTTGCATGGGACCACATAGAGCTGACTTGGGAAGCAGCGCCACAGGAGGCTTCATACAGCTTCAGCCACCCTGACAGCCTCAAATCCTGGGGACTCAGCATGGTAAGTGGCACTTCCAGGAAAAAGCTAGGAAGGATCCTGAGGCTAAGTGAGAAGAACTACTTTTGCTGCTCGAAGGACTAGTCAGTGCCTGTGAGACAGCCAGCCACTCTGGTCTCCTGCCTAGGAGCCTGCAGCAGGACTCCCACAGAGACTACTTGCAAGGAACTCTGTGTCAGGGAGCAAAGCCAGACATGGCTTTACCTGCAGTGAGAGCACGCTGATGTTTTGCAAGTTACCCTCTGTGCTCCACGGCTGCATTGCTGCAGACTCTGGTTCCCAGGACTTCTGTGGACATCAGCATGCTGGACCTGAGATTTGGGCCACCCTTCCTGGAGAAGAGATTTGGCTACTACCAAATATGTTTCTGTCTGACACACTGCGCTCTCTGAAGGCCTGCTTTACTTTTAAAGGAAAAAACCTGCTCTTGCTATGCTGATGTACAGCAGCAGTGTAGAACAATCCCAGAGATGGAATGATAGTGAAAGGGGAAGGACAGAGCCAAACTGCAGGAAAGGTTTAGGGCTTAGCAAGCACTCACCTCCCTCTATGTCCCTGTCCTCTCTTCTATAAAATAATTTGAGCTTGTGCAGAAGGTTTCCTGGACTGTGACTGCAAGCCTGCTGCTCTGCCCTTCATGTTCTGGTCTCTCCTGGTGGAGATCAGAAGTCAGGAAGCTGAGTGTGCAGGGAAGCTCTGCGCACTTGTTTGCCAGATGGCTGCGTTCTTTCAGCCAAAACCCAGGGCTACAGACCCTAAGCTCTCACACTCTCTGCATCCCAGCACTACAGTAAGTGGTCCCATCTCTGTCCACCCTTCCCCTCTGAGCCCCTGTTTGTAGGAAGGGTGAAATCTTATTCCCTGGGGCAGGCTTCTTCCTCCCCAGAAATACTTAGGCATGGTTAGGGGTGAGCTGCAGGGAGCACAGCCGAAGACAAAGAGGCACCTCCCAGGCAGGAAGGAGGGGATTGAGTGCTCACCAGAAAACGGGATACAGCAACTACATCAGATGTACTAAAGGAAAGCTTGCAAAGAGGCAAAGCTTAGCTAACAACCACCACTAACCAGTGCTGATTTTGACTGGCCCTAGACAAGCCATGGAGAGAAATGAGGCTTGAACATGTAAGACAAGGACAGTACATCTACTCAAATTTTCCTTACAGCACTACACGATAGGCACCTGCATGGAAAAGTTACCCCTTAAAGATTAAAACTTACACACGGATATTCAGTCTTAATTGGAGGATATTGAAAGGTTATAATTCTACCTGGCAGCTGTTCGCCCTGTAGAAACACACTTCTTATCCAAACTAATTCACTCATTAGCTCTTCACGCTCCTCTCTGAGGCAGTACCTGGTATTTTTTTCTCAGGAAAGAATGAACACATACTGGTCAGCTCTGCCCACCTGGGCAGCTCTTTCACTTCTGATAAGGTGCTCTAAAGCTCCTTTCTTTCTATCCCTCTCCAGCTTTCAAGATTTATTTTACACAGTGAGAGATGCTGTAGTCTGCCCCTGGTCTTTTCCACACCACATGCCCCAGAAGGTGGTTTTCCCTTTCCACCCTCTTCTCTGCCTCCCCTGCAGCACCCAAAGATGTAAGATGCTCAAAGGTATAGCTTGCACCCTGCACTCCAACCCTTCTCAAAACAGTGCTTTCTAATGTACCACAACCCATCCCACAGGAATTAACATGCATGTTCTAGAGTCTGAATGTACTTATTTGCAGCACAAGAGCACACAATTTTTAAGCAGCTTGGCTGTCCTTGATGATCCCCTTTTGATCTGTTATTTAACCAATCCCTGCATCACCCAGATTAACATCAGTGCTGAGTGTTCAGCGCCCGTACAGGGCAGCAGAGGGTCTCACACTAATCTCTGTAGATATCCACAGGACAGGATCGATCCACAGTGATCAGATGCTGCTCTGAACATTTCAGCCAAATCCCACAGCAACTACCCCGTGGTTTTGTCCAGAACTGATCACAGTGTGATCGCTGCAAATCACTTTTTGGTAGACAAATTATGAATCTGGATTTCCTTACTCCTATAATTTAACAGAACAAGTAGCAACTGCTCTTGAGCTATAGAACTGCTGCAGGGACCTCCATTATACTGAGCTGTGGTAAATACGACTGTGTAACTTTCTGATAGCAACAATGACTGACAGCAACAAGGAAAATGAGCTCCAACAGGGCAGTCTGACAGCCTCCTGGAACCTCAGTATTCCTACACTTCACTACTGGTCATTTACTGAAGAGAGGTACTCACTGTTCCCTGGTATTATCTTAAAAAATGCTGCCCTCTTTCCCTCACCAAGTAACAAATTTGGAGCTTTTTGCTCTGAAGTCTGATTGAAACACTTACAACGCTTTCACCAAGCTGGCCTGTAGTTATCTTGAAAAGGAAAGCTCTTATAATACGCATTTTGTGAAATTCAGTGCCAGCAGCAAAGCACTGCCTCCAGCGGTTGTTTGCAAAAGCATCCAATCAAGAGGTCACAGAGGACACACAGTGGCTATTTTAAAGGAAGCTTTCCTGTCTGACCATTCAGGATCAGAGGTAACTGCACTAATTCTAACAAATTGCATATTTCTTCTGCAAGGAATAGATACTCTTCCCTGCTGATGTGAGGAATCCCCATTCTTTGCATAATGTTCCTGCTGCATGACACACCCCAAAAACACCAGGAGTCCACAGAGATGTTAACTCATTTCTCCTCTTCCTAGGGGTGCTGCATGTGCCAAGGCTACTAATTCTGCTCCCTGTGCACTTATCCTTGCTAAGAGTGGTTCTGCTTCTATTACTTTTACCTGGCTCACCACAGTGTACCCAGTCCATAGCTGTCCTTGCAGGTAGGAGGACAAAACATGTGCAAAAAGAACTGGATTTGGGTAATATAAAAGAATGTCAGCTAAATCACTCTGTGGTTTATTTGAAATGTGCATCACATAGGTGATGTTCTCCATCAGAGAATCACGGAATTGTTAAGGTTGGAAAAGACCTCTGAGATCATCAAATCCAACCATTAACAAAGCATCACCATGTTCACCATTAACCTTGTAAGCCATGCACACAAGTGCCTCACCCACTTGTTTCCTGAATATTTTCAAGGATGGTGATTCCACCACTTGATTCCACCACTTCTTCACCCTTTTAGTGAAGAACTTTTTCCCAACATCCAATCTAAACCTACACTGCTGCAACTTGATGCCGTTTCCTCTTGTCCTGTCACTTGTTACCGGGGAAAACAGACCAACCCCTGCCTCACTACAGCCTCCTTTCAGGGAGTTGTAGAGAGTGACAATGTCACCCGAGTCTCCTTTTCTCCAAGCCAAACAGCCCCAGCACCCCCAGCACCTCCTCATAAACTTAATTCTCTAGACCCTTCACCAACTCTGGACATGCTCCAGCACCTTAATGTCTTTTGGGGAGTGAGGGGCCCAAAACTGAACACAGTATTTAAAGTGGATCTTCAAATCATCAGGCAGAGGTGTGAGACCCGCTGAATTCAAGGTGTCACATCCTTTTCAGATGATGCTATCTGCCATTAGGAGGATCAGTTCATACCTACGTGCCCATTGTGGCAACGGAGCTTGGGTCGCACGCTGTCTCTACGGTATTTCCACTGCATGTGGGACATGGACTGTTATGGGATGTCTCAGCATAAAGAGGCAGCTTTCTCCAGTATTGCTGCTGCTGCCAGTGATTTACTACAGGCTGGTCTTCCCAATGCAACTGGATTCAAGAATCAAGTTGAATGGAATAATATGTGACTGGTTTGTGGTGCAGTCACAGTTTCTGCATTATCACTCCACTAACTTTACTTCATGTACATACAGACTGAAGAAGTTTGTATAATCTGGGAGCTCAAGAGAAGGAGCAGAAACCATTTTATTGATTTAAAAGCTTGTTCCCTCTCTGGGCCCCGTGCAACAATTTCTATCTTTTCATTATTGGTTGCCTCTGTCAGAGGCTTAGTCAATTCCCCTAACCCAGGAAACCACAGCCGATGAAATCCTGCAATTCTGAAAAATTCTCATATCTGCTCTTTGTAACCAGACACGGGAGTTTAATTATGGCCGCTATTCTTCCTGGGTCTATCATTCACTATCCCTTCCTCAAAATAAATCCTAAACATTTTAACTTTGATGCAGCTGAAGTTTGGCCAGAGCTGCACTGTGTCCCCATTTCTTGCCACAGCAATACATAGATGTATAGGGTCTATTTTACAAGCATTCTCATCACTATTTGATATAACAAATTATGTATGTATTATCCAAGAACCAATTCACTCACTTTTATGTCATTATTGAAGTGCAGTAAATGTCAAAATTCACTGCAGATTCAATAGACCTAATCCTCTACCTCTTGGAGACCACAGCAAGAGGACATTAAAGCATTTTCTTATCTACTTTTTTTCTTTTCAATAACAAAAGTAGCTTTTCCTTTCCTTTTCACTGAATATAAGGGGTAATATAAAGCATTATGCAACAATTTCCTGCTTGGGCAGTACTCTTTGCATAGCTTCCTCCTTGAAGAAAATGAAAGTGTTCCCCAAGTTAAAATAACTAACATTGTTTTGAAAAGCAAAAAGGTTTTCTGCTGCTCTGACTGTGCCACTAAACTGGGTCACAGGTGATGCCCTCTATGAACGAACAGAACTAACCAAATCTTCTTGAGAGCAACTACAACAGTCCTCCTCACTCTGGAGGAAGTCTTCAAATATTAACTGTATGTTTACCGCCCTCTTACCTACATAACTGTACACGTATAAAAACATGCTTTTGGAAATGTTTTCAAAAGTATATATAAACGTTATTTTAAACAAGTGCTAGTCCACAGAAAATCTCATACAAATAATAAAGCAGTGTTTCAGCTGATGTGCAACATCTGGAGAATCTGCTCTTGGCATGGTGCCCACTGCAGCTGGAACAAGCCAGGGGAAAAGCCCAGTGCTGCATCCAGAGTCACTGCCCAATCCCGCTCTATGCCCCAGCCTCAGAGCCTGTCCTTATGGCCAAATTAAGGGTCAAGACCATGAAATGGTCTCACTGACACTGTTCCAACATGCCAGGCCAATAATCCACGTGACTTGGGAATTCATCGTCCAGACACTGCCGCAGGAAAGCGAATTTGTGTTGGTCAAAGGTTCCTTGTGATGGCCATCGTTCTGCTGAGCTGCCATTCCAGGTTATACCTGGCCAAGCCTCTTGGCACAGCATTACTGCACTCTCATTGGATAACTCTGCTATACTGGTCATATTCTCCCAATTTTGCACAACCTCAGCCAAGGGCATTCCCTTTTCCATGCTGGATTTATTTCCCATTGTTTGAAACACAGGAGAGGGATTTGAAACCCCATTTTACATGCCAAAAGGGGTCTTTTATCATGTAAAATCCCCCCTTCCNTACCACAACCCATCCCACAGGAATTAACATGCATGTTCTAGAGTCTGAATGTACTTATTTGCAGCACAAGAGCACACAATTTTTAAGCAGCTTGGCTGTCCTTGATGATCCCCTTTTGATCTGTTATTTAACCAATCCCTGCATCACCCAGATTAACATCAGTGCTGAGTGTTCAGCGCCCGTACAGGGCAGCAGAGGGTCTCACACTAATCTCTGTAGATATCCACAGGACAGGATCGATCCACAGTGATCAGATGCTGCTCTGAACATTTCAGCCAAATCCCACAGCAACTACCCCGTGGTTTTGTCCAGAACTGATCACAGTGTGATCGCTGCAAATCACTTTTTGGTAGACAAATTATGAATCTGGATTTCCTTACTCCTATAATTTAACAGAACAAGTAGCAACTGCTCTTGAGCTATAGAACTACTGCAGGGACCTCCATTATACTGAGTTGTGGTAAATACGACTGTGTAACTTTCTGAGAGCAACAATGACTGACAGCAGCAAGGAAAATGAGCTCCAACAGGGCAGTCTGACAGCCTCCTGGAACCTCAGTATTCCTACACTTCACTACTGGTCATTTACTGAAGAGAGGTACTCACTGTTCCCTGGTATTATCTTAAAAAATGCTGCCCTCTTTCCCTCACCAAGTAACAGATTTGGAGCTTTTTGCTCTGAAGTCTGATTGAAACACTTACAACGCTTTCACCAAGCTGGCCTGTAGTTATCTTGAAAAGGAAAGCTCTTATAATACGCATTTTGTGAAATTCAGTGCCAGCAGCAAAGCACTGCCTCCAGCGGTTGTTTGCAAAAGCATCCAATCAAGAGGTCACAGAGGACACACAGTGGCTATTTTAAAGGAAGCTTTCCTGTCTGACCATTCAGGATCAGAGGTAACTGCACTAATTCTAACAAATTGCATATTTCTTCTGCAAGGAATAGATACTCTTCCCTGCTGATGTGAGGAATCCCCATTCTTTGCATAATGTTCCTGCTGCATGACACACCCCAAAAACACCAGGAGTCCACAGAGATGTTAACTCATTTCTCCTCTTCCTAGGGGTGCTGCATGTGCCAAGGCTACTAATTCTGCTCCCTGTGCACTTATCCTTGCTAAGAGTGGTTCTGCTTCTATTACTTTTACCTGGCTCACCACAGTGTACCCAGTCCATAGCTGTCCTTGCAGGTAGGAGGACAAAACATGTGCAAAAAGAACTGGATTTGGGTAATATAAAAGAATGTCAGCTAAATCACTCTGTGGTTTATTTGAAATGTGCATCACATAGGTGATGTTCTCCATCAGAGAATCACGGAATTGTTAAGGTTGGAAAAGACCTCTGAGATCATCAAATCCAACCATTAACAAAGCATCACCATGTTCACCATTAACCTTGTAAGCCATGCACACAAGTGCCTCACCCACTTGTTTCCTGAATATTTTCAAGGATGGTGATTCCACCACTTGATTCCACCACTTCTTCACCCTTTTAGTGAAGAACTTTTTCCCAACATCCAATCTAAACCTACACTGCTGCAACTTGATGCCGTTTCCTCTTGTCCTGTCACTTGTTACCGGGGAAAACAGACCAACCCCTGCCTCACTACAGCCTCCTTTCAGGGAGTTGTAGAGAGTGACAATGTCACCCGAGTCTCCTTTTCTCCAAGCCAAACAGCCCCAGCACCCCCAGCAACTCCTCATAAACTTAATTCTCTAGACCCTTCACCAACTCTGGACATGCTCCAGCACCTTAATGTCTTTTGTGTAGTGAGGGGCCCAAAACTGAACACAGTATTTAAAGTGGATCTTCAAATCATCAGGCAGAGGTGTGAGACCCGCTGAATTCAAGGTGTCACATCCTTTTCAGATGATGCTATCTGCCATTAGGAGGATCAGTTCATACCTACGTGCCCATTGTGGCAACTGAGCTTGGGTCGCACGCTGTCTCTATGATATTTCCACTGCATGTGGCACATGGACTGTTATGGGATGTCTCAGCATAAAGAGGCAGCTTTCTCCAGTATTGCTGCTGCTGCCAGTGATTTACTACAGGCTGGTCTTCCCAATGCAACTGGATTCAAGAATCAAGTTGAATGGAATAATATGTGACTGGTTTGTGGTGCAGTCACAGTTTCTGCATTATCACTCCACTAACTTTACTTCATGTACATACAGACTGAAGAAGTTTGTATAATCTGGGAGCTCAAGAGAAGGAGCAGAAACCATTTTATTGATTTAAAAGCTTGTTCCCTCTCTGGGCCCCGTGCAACAATTTCTATCTTTTCATTATTGGTTGCCTCTGTCAGAGGCTTAGTCAATTCCCCTAACCCAGGAAACCACAGCCGATGAAATCCTGCAATTCTGAAAAATCCTCATATCTGCTCTTTGTAACCAGACACGGGAGTTTAATTATGGCCGCTATTCTTCCTGAGTCTATCATTCACTATCCCTTCCTCAAAATAAATCCTAAACATTTTAACTTTGATGCAGCTGAAGTTTGGCCAGAGCTGCACTGTGTCCCCATTTCTTGCCACAGCAATACATAGATGTGTAGGGTCTATTTTACAAGCATTCTCATCACTATTTGATATAACAAATTATGTATGTATTATCCAAGAACCAATTCACTCACTTTTATGTCATTATTGAAGTGCAGTAAATGTCAAAATTCACTGCAGATTCAATAGACCTAATCCTCTACCTCTTGGAGACCACAGCAAGAGGACATTAAAGCATTTTCTTATCTACTTTTTTTCTTTTCAATAACAAAAGTAGCTTTTCCTTTCCTTTTCACTGAATATAAGGGGTAATATAAAGCATTATGCAACAATTTCCTGCTTGGGCAGTACTCTTTGCATAGCTTCCTCCTTGAAGAAAATGAAAGTGTTCCCCAAGTTAAAATAACTAACATTGTTTTGAAAAGCAAAAAGGTTTTCTGCTGCTCTGACTGAGCCACTAAACTGGGTCACAGGTGATGCCCTCTATGAACGAACAGAACTAACCAAATCTTCTTGAGAGCAACTACAACAGTCCTCCTCACTCTGGAGGAAGTCTTCAAATATTAACTGTATGTTTACCGCCCTCTTACCTACATAACTGTACACGTATAAAAACATGCTTTTGGAAATGTTTTCAAAAGTATATATAAACGTTATTTTAAACAAGTGCTAGTCCACAGAAAATCTCATACAAATAATAAAGCAGTGTTTCAGCTGATGTGCAACATCTGGAGAATCTGCTCTTGGCATGGTGCCCACTGCAGCTGGAACAAGCCAGGGGAAAAGCCCAGTGCTGCATCCAGAGTCACTGCCCAATCCCGCTCTATGCCCCAGCCTCAGAGCCTGTCCTTATGGCCAAATTAAGGGTCAAGACCATGAAATGGTCTCACTGACACTGTTCCAACATGCCAGGCCAATAATCCACGTGACTTGGGAATTCATCGTCCAGACACTGCCGCAGGAAAGCGAATTTGTGTTGGTCAAAGGTTCCTTGTGATGGCCATCGTTCTGCTGAGCTGCCATTCCAGGTTATACCTGGCCAAGCCTCTTGGCACAGCATTACTGCACTCTCATTGGATAACTCTGCTATACTGGTCATATTCTCCCAATTTTGCACAACCTCAGCCAAGGGCATTCCCTTTTCCATGCTGGATTTATTTCCCATTGTTTGAAACACAGGAGAGGGATTTGAAACCCCATTTTACATGCCAAAAGGGGTCTTTTATCATGTAAAATCCCCCCTTCCAGTGTGTGCTTTAGGAGGACCTTCTTCAACCCCCCCTTCAGTGTGTGCTTGAACCCTCCTGTGCCTTATGAGGGACTCCAACCTGCTGTGCCCGAGGAAGGACTCCAACCCATTCTATGTGTGCCATTCCCCGACCAGGTTGTGCACATGTAAGAAAGCTGCACCACAGAAGAGACCTGAACCTTCTCCAGTACTGAGAGGGGCTCAAACTCACCGCAGTAATTTCACAAAATCAAAAAAAAATGCTGCATCAAACAGAGAAACTCAAATCTACTGTGACAATTTATACTGAATCTGCTCAGACAATTTTAACGCTCACCTTTCGTCTCTCCCCTGCTTCAAAGACCCAAGTGAACTCAAATGGTGCCAGCAGTTGGTCACTCGGATGTTTGGAGAAGAGAGACTCCAAAGGTAGTTGCCTAGGGTCCCATCTAGGTCACTAAACTGCTTGGGAATCTCTCTTGTCTGACCATTCAGGACCACTCTGGCAGTCACATTCTCATCACCCGAGTTCGGTTCCTCAAGCAGTTTAATCATGGGGCAGACACACAATAACAGCTTGAGCTGGTGTCCATGTGAAGTCTTAGGTTTTAACTTTTGTATTT
>VYZQ01002897.1:38882-57341 GCA_013400655.1 Mystacornis crossleyi | reverse complement strand
AAAAAAAAAAAAAATTCAGTTTGCAGGTGACTTCTTACAGATATACACCTTTTGGCTGAGCTCCTCAGAAAGCAAGTTGACTTACTTGCCTAAGACCTTTCCCTTGGTGGGAACTATTGATAGGGTATATCTGATTATTTGTAATTTTTTCATCCTGTATCAGTTTTGTCCACTTAACTGTGTCCTAAAATGTGCAGCTGTGTTCCAGTCAAGGTCTCCAGTAAGGAGTTTGAATAAAAGTTTTATAGAAACCTGAGAGTGACTTAGTTGTCAAAATATGTACTCTTGAATCTGTTGGTTTTGTTGAAGAACTAAACACAAATACTTCAGTAATTTATTTCATATTAGGTATTCCAGAAGCACTTAAAATCTGAAGAACTATCAACAGTCAAACATCAGGCCTTTGATAAGATGATACATTCAGCTTGGTTAAGTGAACTTTCATGTTCAGGTATCTCACCTGGTTTCTTTAACCTTGTCAGCCCCCTCAGCACAGCAAGTACAAGACATACATGTGCCGAGACATGAAGCAGAGAGGAGGATGTCCCCGAGGGGCCAGCTGCACCTTCGCACACTCACAGGAGGAGCTGGAAAAGTAAGTGTACCTCTGCTAGTAGAAAGCAGTCCAGTGTTTCTTTTGTTTTGAATATTAGAGTTATTTCTCCTATCTAGGAATGAGGGAGAAAGGAGTTATAACCTGGCTGTTAAACCAGCAAGAAATAATGTAATAAAGTTGTAATAGTCATCTCTTAGGTTATGGAGCTACTTGTTCTTCCATACAGGATATTTGCTTTGTTCAGCAGTAATGCAGCTCTGAAAGTTTGATGTTACACAAGCGTTATCCAAGGTTTTTGGAGGTGGGCTGTTTTCCTTACTTCTTAAGTGTGAGTAAACATGCTGTATGATGGCATTCACAGTGGCTGTTATTTGGGGGTACTTCTCATCGTCCCTTCTTATTCAAGTAGATTGCTGGCAGTTTTCCAAATGTAAGGAATGTGTTGCTAGCTCTCCAAAGAGCTAAAAACGAACTTTCCAAGATTTTTTCCTGCAATAATTCTTTGTGCAATCTGTCAAAAAGTTTCATGCAGGAACCTTCAATTGGTTACATCTGTTGTTGTAGAGTTAAAAAATTATGGTCATATCAAGTCTGCAGTAAATAATCTGGATCCATTACAAATTTAGGAGGGCTACCAGTTATGCAAGAGCAAGATGCTGTTGTTCTGCAGATTGTTTTAAAATTTTTTTTAAGTGAAATGGATTATTTAGGAGCTAAAAGAAATAAATACGCAGTGTATTTTATGTAGTATATTAGCTTGTTACTTGCTTTTTGGGCTAAAATAATCCAAAGAAAAGGTGCTTTTTAATGAGAACACTGCAAAGGTTTGGCATGCAGTATTTCTTTTTCCTTTTTTAATCTGAAACTCGAAGCATTAATGTCAGTTCATGAGCTGTGTAGCCAGCATGCACTGCATAGACAAAACACAAAGAAAGAAGAGCAGAGCGTGTGGTGTTAGAATGACACAGACAGTTATTCACATGAGAGAAGGATAGGACTTCAATACTTGTGCGCTACAGAAACAGTTGGAGGGTTTTTTGCCTTCTGTCATCATGCTAATGAAATGGAGATTGGTAGTGCTGTTTGGGATGGTTTTGTGAACCTGTGTTGGGTGGTGGGTCAGTGTTACACCGCTGAGCCACTTGTATGTATCAAGGACTGTTTGTCAGCTTTGCAGGTGAGAGAGACCTGTTGTAGCCAGACTGACTCACGTGCCTTAGTAATAATGTTGTCCTGGGCTGAAGAGAATGTTTGTTCAGTTTCAGATTCCAGCAGTTTCTGTGGGTGGTTGGAGAACTTGGGAGTTCTGACTGTTCCTTGTACCTTTTATCTTTGCTTAATTTCTTTAAGTAGCTATTGTGTTAGTGCTCCTCCTTTTAAAAATGCTTAGTGTGAATAATACGTATTGCTGTTGCTGTGTGACTCCTGTAGCTCTCTCTATAGCTTTAAGTTTGGAGGAAGGTTATGGGGAAATGTGTGGTAATGCTTTAGATAGCAAATTATAATCTAAACTTGCTTAAACAGCAGCTCATCCTGCTCTTGGCAAGGGATAATGACATTGTGTGCATCAGCAAGTACTGAAATTTTAAAAATTAATGTATGTCCTGCACACATGGAGACTGCAACAACATCTAAAAAACAAAACAGCCCCAACAATAAAAACCCATTTTTGCCTCTGTTGTGTTGCTGTTAATCCATGCAGGCAACTACAAGGATTATCTAAAGATTGAATAATAACTGCCACCTTTTTCTCCAGTAATGTGTGTACCTTCCTAGTCTGGGTTCCCCTCTCACTCTGAATGTTATTTATGATATGAAAGTGTTGGCTTCAACCCTGCTGAAGAAATAGCCTCTTGTTCAGCAAAAGCACTCAGATCTGCAAATATGCCCTCACACTTGCATTCTGGGATCTGAACTAATGGCAGAGTATTTAGTGGAGGACCTTCAACTCTGGAATTTGCTCTCCAGTACCACTGGTTTTTGCGGAATGTTGGTTAAAATGCCTGCATTTTTTCAGGCTTTAGTCAGAATCAGATTTTTGGAATTGCTGCATGTTCATAGAGTTTTTATCTCTGCAATCACTTTATCAAACAGTAGAAATGGTGTAAGCTGCATATTGATATAGTAACATAAATTTTGACATGTACTTTAAAATATATCACATGGTAGTAAACACTTGGCTTGTTATTGGACAAATGGAGCAAAAGGGTATAACTTCATATTTTGTCACTTAAATTTTCTGTTATTAGTTTCTTCTCTGAATAAAACAGGCTTAAACAGTCTGTGATTCTTACTCTGAAGCTTGTGTTACTGTATTATATGTGATAGTAGTACTTTATGTGATGCTTGGTTTTGATTCTTTTCTCTTGAGATGCATATGTATAAAGAAAGTAGGATTTGTAAATTTGCTGTGTGGAGTTTACCTGTGAATTCTTGATGTACTTGTCATTAAAAGTCCATCCTTGTTCTGTTTGAAACAGCTATTAATACAGCAGCTGTCAGGGAAGTTGTATTCTAAGATGTACTCGCACAAGCCCCTTGGGGAACTTGACAAAAAGGAAGCTTTCAGTAGAATCCACGTTTGAAAACTCTGGAAAGTACAGCTCCTTTTACTTGTTTTTTTTTTGTTTGTTTCAATTTTTGATATGTGGTTTCTCTTTCTGAAGATTCCGTAAAATGAACAAACGTCTTGTTCCGAGAAGACCCCTTAGTGCCTCGCTGGGCCAGCTGAATGAGGTGGGCCTGCCTTCAGGAGCTATCCTCTCAGAGGAAGCGGGAGTGGACTTGCCCAGTAGGAAAACTTCAGCTCTGCCAAATGGAATTGTGTCAACAGGCAGCACAGTGACGCAACTAATTTCTCGTGGGACTGACTCCGGTTATGAAACTGCCCTGAAGCCAGGGAAGATGGACCATCTGAGTAGCAGTGCCCCTGGATCCCCTCCTGACTTGTACGGGTCTTCCTACCTGTTGTTCAAATTGTTGTGTATGTGAACGTGAAGTAGAAGCAAAGTAAACCAGTTCTTCAAAAAAGAAACAAAATGGGGGTTGTTTGTTCTTGTGTTTGGTTGGGGGGGTTTTTTAGTGATTATATAGTAGAGTAGAAAGCTAAAGCTGAAACTCTAAACTGCGTTACTTCCCTGTTTGCGTATATTTTAATTGGAGAAGGTGATAGAAGCCTTCAGAAGGTGGAGTGTAGACAAAGAACAGTGTGTTAGAGTACAGTGTGGTGTACGAGGCGTTAATGAGCAGTGCCATCTTTCCACTTTTTAGGCTGGAATCTGTCCCCAAGAGCTCTATTTCTGCCTTGCCAGTGAACCCTCATCCTGTGCCTGCTCGGGCACCAGCAGATCTGCCCTCAGTGTCTGTCACCAAGCAGTTGCAGATGGTACCACGAGGGTCTCAGTTGTACAATGCACAACAAGCAGATATGTTTTATCAAGACCCCAGAGGAGGTGCCCCATCGTTTGAGCCAGCACCCTACCAGCAAGGTAATATTGACATGAAACTCTTTCATCCTCCGGCTGATTTTAGTCTTTCTTCCCACTTTGGTTTTTAAGCCCTTACATTGAAGTTTTCCTGCAAATTACATGGACTAAAAACACTAATGTGGTGACATCATAATAAAATGGAAATTGGCAGGATTTTATGCCTTGACTGAGGACTTCAATGCAAGTGAAAACAATACTTGTATCTGTCCAAGTGTTTCAAGTCCTTTTGTCTTCGGTTCTTCCTAACTGGGCTGGATCAGGGATCCAGTATGGTAAACCTTAATTCAGTTTGACTCAGGGAAAATGGAAATAAAGTGTGTGTGATGATAGAGATAAATGAAATTAGAAAAGGCTGTTCAAAAAAAAGAAAACATCATAAAAATGGAACTGAGAGGAAAAACGCTAAAGAGAGCACGTTGAGAAGGGTAATATTGAAGGGCATTAAAAAGAGAAGATATGGCTATATATATGAAAACAGGGAATAATTCTTAGGCAATGTAAGGTTGCAGAGAGAAATGAGATAAAGTGAAGTTAATATGAACAAAAAAATAAGCAATGGAAGACCAAAGAAAGTTGAAAGCAGAAAAAGCCCTAGAAAGGAAAGGCAGAATGGGGGAAGCCATTTCTGAGAAAGTTGCAGAGCATTTTCAAGGAAAACAAACTACTTATATTTGTTCATTATGTGCCAGTGAACATCTGAGTTATCTACAAAATTTGATGTCATGTACATATTCATGCTTATTTTAAAATTATCCGGAGATCCCAGATAGACTAAATCTCTGATAACTTTATATCCTAATAATCCAAGTTCCTTTACCCAGCCAGTGGCTCTGATATGTTGGGACATATTTAATTCTAGTTGCATGGATGAGGATGTACAGGCCAATCTTCAGTTTACTTTTTAGGTCTTACCTAGCTGAAAGCATTTGTAGCAATCTGCAGAGATATTCTGGTGATTTATTTCTATTCAGTGTGCTGGCAGGACGTGTGGGGTACCTGTGGTGGGCTCAGTCTCACCAGCTTTTCATCAGCTACTGTAACATTGACACCGTGCTGGTATCTTAGATAATTATACTACGTCACTTGAGCTTTAGATCAATTTTTGCCTCTTCAGGGTTTTCAGTGGTCAGTTTTTGTGGACAATTGTGGTAATCACTTTCTGTATCTTGTGGTTTTTTTTCCCCCCTTGCCTTGCTTCAGGAGTGTACTATCCCACTCAGTCCATGTCTCGCTTTGTCCGACCTCCTCCATCAGTGCCAGAGCCGGGCACACCATACCTGGAGCACTACGGGCCGTACCTGCCGGAGCGTGTGGTGAGCCCACAGTACCCACAGCCACAGGGGTACCCGGCTCTGGCGCAGCCCATGTACCCACCACACTACGACGGCCGCCGCGTGTACCCCCCCATGCAGCCCTACCAGCGGGAAGATGTGGTGCGGGGCAGCCCAGTGCCCATTGACATCCCACAAGCGGCTGTGCCCCTCTACATACCTGAGTCCAGAGACAGATACCAGCAAACAGAGGCTTATTGCCCAGTGGGTCCGCATCTCGGTCAGATCAGACCTTCGTGCCACAGGGTATGCGTTCTACACTGCGTTTTTGTAGTTGTTTTGAGAGAGAAACTATAACCTGCTTGAGGAATTTAATATTTTTATACGAAGGGAGTGGCTTTTGTGAAAGTCTGAACTTTAGAAAGTGGATCAAAAGCTAGAAGGTAATTTAGTTACTGGTCCTCTCTGCAGTTGTAATGATGTTAATATGTAAAAGTAGGCTGCTTTAGTGCTCAAAGTAGAAAGGCATTGTAATTCACTTTGGAAGTCTCTTAAATCTCTGACTTCTTCAGCAACAATTAGGCTGGAGAGGGCTACTCAAGTGCAGAGTAAATACAGTGTGTGGAAACGGTCATGTGTACATTCTTGTACTGCCCGTCTGTGACTGACCAAATCAGTACCTAAATAATGAACACTAAACGTACCTGCCTTGATAAAAGAACTAAAAATTCCGCTCTTCTGAATTTCTTCTAGTTAGATAGCTAACTGGAGGGTCTTCCTAGTGTAACTTTACAAACTTGTTTTGATAGATCACCAACTGGAATTGAGTTCGGTGGAATAGTTGGACTTAGGTCATTCAGATTAAAGGCTCTAAATCCCATTGCTGAGTACAGGAAGTGTTTTAGCGTAACTTGGAAATTTATTAGTTTGAGTATACCATTTTAATTCTATTGCAAAGTGAATAATAAATGTGACTAGGTTTTGATCTGTAGAGTTCTACCAATTTACCGTATATGACTGTAATTGGAACTGGCCAGGCTGAACATGTTCCAGTGGGAACTTTGCCAAATTGGAACACATTCCCTGTTTGTGGGGTGTCTTAAACTAATACTAGCCAGTGTAGGAACATGTGTGTCCTATGTGAAAGTTAACAGGTAGACTTTACAAAGTGATCATTACTTGTTACTTTAATGATTCTGTCCATTCTCTGTATTTCACTCTCCTTGCAGTATATACCTGCCTTATTTTGTTCAGGTAAACAACACTTAGAAAATTATTTGTTTTGTGCATTAATGCTTCAGGAGCTCTGAAACATTTTCCTGTCTTCATTTCAGCCTCATCCCAGCCTGGATGAACTTCACCGACGAAGGAAAGAGATCATGGCCCAGCTAGAAGAGAGGAAGGTGATTTCTCCACCTCCTTTTGCACCATCACCAACGTTGCCTCATCCTTTTCACTCAGAGGAGGTAAGCATATTTTGACTAAAACATGAGATACTGGCATGTTTAGAAAATACTTTGGGGTTTACAAGAAAATCAGAACAGTACAGCACTGGCAAGTGTTGGGGCAAGTGGATTTTGTGCCTAGGTGGGAAGCCCTTGCAGTACAGTCTCCAGTGTTTCAACTGGCAGTTGATCTACCACTGGTCCTAAGCTCTCTGCTTTCAGTGCAATGAAGAAAATTGATTTTGAGCCATTACTAACTGAAGTAATCACTCTTCACAGTTACTAGACTGTGCTCCTGACATATTTAGAATGAAGTAACAGCTTGATAGAGATTTATTTTTTTAACCAGTGTCAAAATATCACCTTCAAACTGGCCAAGTGAACAGTCAGCACTGGGAGCATAGCCAGGGGCTCAGAATTTCATGCACTTCATGCGTTCTCTGGCCCAGTTCCAGAGGGTGATGTCTCTGATAAAAAATAATCCTGGTGGCATTTCTCAAGTTCACTGCTGTTGAAGTAAACAGGGCTGGCTGTGAAACTGCTTCTTCCCCTCACTTACAGAACCAGATTTTTGTTTTTGTGCAGTACTTGGATGAAGACCTGAAGGTAGCTGGGAAATACAAAGGAAATGACTACAGCCAGTACTCTCCCTGGTCCTGTGACACCATCGGCTCCTACATTGGAACCAAAGATGCAAAACCCAAAGATGTTGTGGCAGCAAGGAGTATGGAGATGGCGGTATGCAGGGATAAGGGGAAAATAGAAGAAGAGTGGATATTTCTGTGGGTTGGGAAGGACTTATATTTGCTTTCCACGATGATGGCAGTGCTTTTATTTAGGCTCAAAAGTGTATCGAAGTCACACAAAGCATTTGCAGGTGTGTGAAGCACTTAGTTTTCAAAGTTATAAACAGTCCTACCCTTGTGTAGCTTGTACAAAATTCTGCATGTAAATTCAGGATAACCACTCTGCTCTGAAGCTATGGCTAGCAAGAATATTTTGCAATGATTATTCTTTGCACTTACTTGAAATGCAAAAATTATTCTGTCCTGGCAGCTTGTTAGTAAAGCACGTCCATCTGCCTGTACTTCTTTCTGTCAGAGGAAGATGCTATAATTTAACTTTAGGTAATTAATTCCTTTTAAGGTGGCTGTTACTGCTCTTAAGGGTGTTACTAGTTTTTACTTGAAGGACTGTGATTTGTGGCCACAAGAATACCCAAAACTTGCATGAAGTTTTTGAGAAAAACACAGTCAAAACATTGTACTAGGATGTTTCTTCTTGAAGGCAATTTCTAACTCTACACTGCGCTCATTCACCCCTTCATTGAACTTTGGGAGGTGGGCTATGATCTTGTTTTGTGCCTGCTCCATTTTTGCTAGGTCAGTGTTGCAAAATGAAGGGGCTGCTTGGGTGTTAACTATTGGGAGTCATGAATGGAGAAGAAAATGAGGAAGAGTCTGAAATACCAACACTATTCAGTTTCTTCCTAACATTCAAGCATCACTCAACACAAGAAGTAGGCTGGTAGACCATGCACGTAGGAAGTCATTCAAGTTCTTCAAGAGAAAAGACTGTTTAGCCTGAGGAGCTATTTTACAGAGATTCATCTCTGTAATGTCAGAGTCATGGTGACCTTTCTTTGGCCAATAAGGGGGGGGGGGGGAACATTTCTAATCAGAATTCATTCTTCTGTGGACAGGTGCTCACCTGTTGCAACCACTTAACTAAATTTTTTTGCTTCAGCTTCTCCTCAAACAGGCTCCCCTTTCTCCCTCTGCCCCACTGGAACTAAAGTTGTCTTTTTTCTGTCTGCTGAATTGCTTTCCTCTTAAAATCTTGAAGGCACTGTTGGAAATGGATGCAAAAAGGAGGCTTTCTCCTGAAAAAAGCAGAGTAGAAAACTGCATTTCTTCTGCAGCTTTGGCCTTTTTTACCTGTCCTCTTGCTCTCAGTCCTATGCAGTGTGGTTGCCTGGAGTTATCACACTGTCACTTTTGACCTGGGGAAGTACTGAGATTCCTTGGAATCAGCTTATTGCTGTCCAAGTGACAGCATTCAGGAACTGATAAACAGTTCTTGGCTTTCATCCCTGCTGCTAGAAAACTCTGCAAAAAAACCTGCAGCTCAATTAAGAGCAGTAATAAGGTTCTGGAGAAGCAGCCTCCTTTTTCAAGGCTAAACAAAGTATTCTTCTGCCCCAGAACTAACTTTCAGATAAACAAAATGGGATCTCTGCTGCTTTCAGTTTTTGTCTCCTCACAGGAAAAAATTATCAGGGCACCTTTACTGAATTAATTCATCAGTAATTTTTTTTTTTTTAATCATTCATAAGAGATTCCTTTTTTCAAGGGCAGGAATAGTATCATCTGTGAGTGCATAATGCTGAATGTTCTGCAGATGGCATGCAGCTTTACTGAGTAAATAGAAATATCTTAAAACTGGTGCTAGCATGCAATGTCCCTGAGATTAAAATGTATTTTTTTTCCAGAATTCCAAAGTAGATTTTCCCTAAGGTTTCAGTTTCCAAGTATTACATTTCTTGAATTAGCTTCCAACTTAGTTGTTGCTGCCATTTTCACCCCTTTATTCCTGCCTCAGATATGTTATCTTAACTGTTTCTAGCAGTCCTTATCCCCACTGAAAGCTTGCAGAGTTTTATTTTAATATTGGACCATACCAAAGTTTGTAGCCTTTAGACAATTTTCTTGGTGTAGTGGCGCTGCTTACCTTGCTCTTTTTGTTTACTGTGTACAGTTTTACTTCTTTAGCAAAATCTTAACTTGATTTTGGCAATTCTTACCGTGTTACATTTTCAGGTCGCCAACAGATAGCTTTCTGATTTAACTCAGCTCTTTGAGGAGAGAATGAACACTATATCTTCATATGCTGACCCATTAAGGTGTTTGAGTCTGAAACTCGTTTAGAAACCAGGTTGTTCCAAACAGTACTGCTGCTTAACGAAAGTGCCTGAAAAGATATGCTAGACATGTCCAAGTGCGTGCTGTACTGAAAAATTCCCATTCTGAGTCATTTGCAAGCTGGTAGGTGATACAGTTCTTAACACTGGGCTTCAGAGCAATTTCTTTTGAATTCTAGATGGAATATGTATTCCTCAGAGTTACCCACTGATCTCTTCTTTGAGTTTATATAAGGGAGAGGTTTTTTCCCTCCTTCTCTTCCCATTAGACTTCTTCTGTCTCAGTTTCCATTTGCTGCTGCTCTCTTCTTCTAAATTTAATCACAATTAATTTTGCAGCTTTTTCACTGTGGTGTAGTAATGATCATCTTAAGTTTAACCATTAAGGAGAGGTCCCCTCTGACAGTGGAGTTAGAAACTGAAGAATAGGAAAACTAATTGCAAAGTGAAGGGGATAGAGAATATGAGAGGAACTTACTGTACTTTTACCAAATTGTTGTGAAAGGAATGTGAACCTCTTACTTTCTGAATGAGTTTTTGAGTGCCTTTTCCTTATCTTGTCCAGAATGTGGATAGTAAAGCCATGCGTGAGCAGCGACTGGACATGCAGCGACGAGCGGCCGAGTCAGGGGACGATGACCTCATTCCATTTGGAGACCGACCAACTGTGTCAAGATTTGGGGCCATCTCTCGTACTTCCAAAGCCATGTACCAGAACTCTGGGCCCATGCAGGCCATGGCAGTTCAGGGAGCTGCCACTAAATCCATCATTTCAGGTATGATCTAGGCTCTTGGATTTTGCTGGCTGTAGCTATTTTCGTTACTGATACAGTGTTGTCCAGGTTGAAGACAAGCCCTGTGAACTTGTATCTTGTCTTAGAAATACAGCTGTAGTGTGTGTGAATGCCACTTAAAATAACTTCAGGTAGGGTTATACTGAGAAGTCTGAATTCAGAACATGGTTGCCATTGCTTTCTGAGATCACTTGGTCTGTTCAGCCTGGACAAAAGGAGACTGAGGTGAGACCCCATAGTAGTCTACAGCTTCTTCCTGAGGGGAAGCGTAAGGGCAGGCCCTGATTTCTCTCTGGTGGCCAGTGACAGAACTGGAGCTGTGTCAGGGGAGGGTTAGGTTGGGTATCAGGAAAAGGTTCTTCCCCCAGAGGGTGGTGGGGCACTGAACAGGGCAAGATCACAGCCCCAAAGCTGCCAGAGCTCCAGAAGTGCTTGGACAATGCTCTCAGGCTCAGAGTGGGATTGTTGGGGTGTCTGTGGAGGGCCAGGAGTTGGACTCTGTGGTTCTTGTGGGTCCCTTCCAAGTCAGGATATTCAGTGATTCCATGACACCTTAGTGCATACATAGTGTATTTGTTAGTGATAAGTTGTTGCTGTTTGGAAGAAGTTACTTTGTTCTGCCAGTCCTTCTGATATGAAGCTTATTTTAAATCTGTAGTTGCAGAATCCAGAAGCTTAGCACTTTCCCAAATACATAATTCAAAACCATCTTGATGAAGTACTGTACTGCTGCTCTCCTGCAAGCTTAATGCAGCCATTGTCTTGTGTACTCTTAGGCAAAGCAAAAAAGTAGGAGTAGTTCATTTCCAACATGTCTGTTTTCTATTCACATGTGCAATATGGCTGTCTATCTTATGTCAAAAGATTGTCTCTTTCTTGAGGTTCCCTGAATAACTGTAAGAAAATATTTAATTATTATATCCCCCCAAACTTGCTTCTATATTTTTCAGGCAGTAATCTTTTAGGCTTTATTACAGGTAGAACTCTGACTTATGTGAAAACTTCATCTTTAAACTGTAGTTACCTAGGTATGTCAGAATTATCAATGAATTTCTGAGTCTTTTAGGAACTTTAGCAGTAAAAGCAACTGCAGTCATCATGTCTGTAAGTTTTGTTCTGTGTTTCTTCATCTGCCTGAGTATCTCAAGTCCTTCATAGTCTCAGACCCTGGAAGGCTGTCACAGACTGTTAGATGTACAGTAAGAGTCATCTGTTAGGCATGTGAGACCAGTCACACAGAGTATTTCTGTGTTCATTTAATCACAAGAAACATTAAACTTCTCATAAGTAGAGGGCCTGGCCTTTCTTCTTCTTCTCTGTCTAGTTCTGTGTTGGCTGAACCACTGACAGGGTGATTTTGTAGTAATGCAACGTGGTTTTCTTCCTGTTCCCTGGTAGACTACAGTCCGTATGGAACCCATGGTGGCTGGGGAGGCTCTCCATATTCTCCTCATCAAAATATACCTTCTCAGGGACGTTTCAATGACAGGTAGGATTGCTTTTTTTTTTTCTTTGCCTTTTTCTAAATTTTCTTTTATCTATTTTTTCTGTGCCAGCTGAGTAAAAGTTTTTCTTGAAATCTCCTTATTTTTGCTTTTCCAATCCCATAGGGAAAGACTGTCCATGTCGGACGTGGCTGGTCATGGGAAGCAGTTGCCCTCAGCTGAACGAGAGCAGCAGCTACGCATGGAACTGCAGCAAGTTGACCATCAGATCAGCCAGCAGACACAAATGCGGGGACTGGAGGTTCGTACCAGCATTTGGAGCAGCACTGAGGGGTGGTATGGAGAGAGGTGAAGCTGGTAAAACTTTTCATGGGCTGACCTTTGTAGTGATACTCAGTAACAATACTTAATCCTGTGATGCCAGGCATCAGGGCCGTGGTGCAAGTGTCAGCCTTTCTGCTTAGCAGCAGAAACTTCCATGCACACCACATGCAAATCAACACCGTACTTGAATTTGCAGTCTGTACTCAGTCTTGTTTGCTGTCATTCTCTCTCACTCTCCCTCTGTTCACCTCTGCTCAGAGACAAACTTGTTGTGTAGGTGCCTGTTCTTCTTGACTTTACTGCTGTTGGAAATGTCTGATTTTATGTTCAGAAAGCCATGAGCTTCATCTGTTTTGTGTTTGGCTTTGTGTTTGTACCTGTTTCTTCCTAAATAGCACAAGCCACAAGAGTCAAGAAAGTAACTATGTAATATATTTAGCTGGAAAAATTAAGGCTTAATGTTTTATGTCTCCTTGCAACTTAAACGTAAGTTGTAGCATAAGGAAAGATGAGTGTGTATTTGTAAAATAATTAATGAGCTGAAATCTTATTGATTTCATGAAATCTTTTTGTGAGACACAGGAGAAATGTCAAGCCATAAGGAATGAATAGTTTTAGAAAGCTTTAGTTACTTTTTTCCTCTTAGGAAAAATTAGTAAATGTTTACCAGAAAACTGTTCTAGGTACCTTAGCAACTATTTGTGTTAATGTTTTCTCAGAAGAAATTACTGTAAGTAGTGGATAGCAGCTTCTGATGAAACTGTGGTTACCTAAGAACACATGTTACAGAGGAGGGTGATTGCAGATTAGTTTAAGAGCTCACAACTAAGTCACAGCAGTAGTTGCAGTAATACGCATTTCTTAGTTACTTGAAACAAAGCTTGTGTTCTTGTGCTCTTGTTTGGGAATGAGAGGAGAAAATGTTTTCAATCGTGTATTATGGCAAAGGCAGACATGCAAGAGTATTGGAAAGTTTCAAAACCTGTAAGTGGCCCTCCTCTCCTGCTCATCACTGTTTGATTGTGTCAATTTTAAATCGTACAGAGTTGAATGTTGAGCCTTGCTTTGCCATAATAAGAATTTTGCAGAACTAGTCAGTTATTTGAGTAACAACAGCTTTCAGTTTATCGCTTTTGTTCAAAGCTGCAAGTAGATATTGGAAATCGAGGAGTCTTCAGCGGTTTGCCTATTACAAGGTTGCAGCAATCAATTCAGCCAGAGCACAAAGAAATAGATCATTTTGTGTTGCTGTGGGGTTCCAGCAACCTTCCTGGAGACAGATTTGCCGTGGAAAGAATCAGGGAACGATATTTGCGTGGATATTCAGAGATCTTTAGTCTCCCAGCCACATGGCTGGGGGCTCAAGCACAGACTGGAGACCCATGGGAAAACCAGAGTGTTCTCCGAGCGGGGGCAACACCCATGCCCAAAAGGGTACAAAAGTTAGGTACATGTGACCAGGGAGCTGGGAAAAACCCGATATGTCCCAGGGCATGCTCCCACCCCAGGGCCCATTCTTCCCAGGGGAAGGGGGCGGAGTCTGAACACCTCACCCTTTTGTTTTTATTGAGAAGGCTTTTTCCAAGGGTTTTAAAGCTTAACATTTGAAACACCTGAACAAAGACAAAACGACAGGAGCAATTTTAAAAGAACACAAGCCACCCCCCAAGTCCTAATGTCCAAACGGAGCATTTTTGGAGCATCCTAGAGCTGGCAGGAGAGAGATGGAGGCTCTCTGAGCACACTTGGTGGGGAAGCTGAGGCAGCAGAGGGTTTCTTCCATCTGTACCTGTTGGGACTCCAAACAATGATAGTAAATTCCTTCCCTCCCCCTTTTTATCCCCCCCTAGGTATCGGAGAGGAACTGTGGGGAAAGGGAATTGCATAGGGAAACCATGGGGTGAAAAATGGATTAGGAATAAACAGGGGATTATAGGATTAGAAATAAACTGGGAGGGGGGAGCCCCAAAAATTTTGCTTTTGCTTTGCATGAGCATTTCTGCTTAAAGACCAGCCAGGTGTTGGGTTGTGTGGAGTACAAGACAGTGTATTTAAATGCAGAGCACATACTTGCAGAGCTGATTCGCAAGTATCAGCAGATTTTTGGAATGGCTGACACGGTGTCCCAGTTTGAGACAAAATTCAGAGTAATGTCCGAATTTGAACATCCTCTCTCAGAAGGCAGGTTACAGCCACCCCTCCCACACCAGGTTCAGGAAAGAAATATTCCTCGGAGGAAAGTGAAAGGGAATAAACGTTTCATTTAACAAACACACAGGAAAAGAATAAAAATGATAAAGAATAAAACCACTCACTGTGGAGAGAAACCTGGTAAGATTTTAAAGTCCTTCTGTGTATGTGGTCTCTCTCCTCCTCTTCAGAGCTGAGTCGGCATGGGCCCACCTCTGGAGTCTCGTTGGAAAGTTCTCCTGGTGTGTTCTGATGTGGTTGAAACAGTCCAGAAGAGAAGAAGGGAAAAAGCCAAAGTCCCCAAAAAAACGGTTTAACTCTGTCTCCCTCTGGAGAAAACAGAGCCGAAAGCTGGCTGAAAAGCAAGAAGAGTGCTTCCTTTGCTCTTCTTGCCGCAGCAGCTCTCTCTGTGTCCTTGGAGCACAGACTGCTTTGAAAAGTTTGTCTGGCTTTTTTTTTTTCTTTCTCTCAGACCCAGTTTTAAAGGCACAGAAAGGCACAGGATTCATGTCTGGGCATAGAGCGGCGATAGGGGATACAACATCATAAGGTCACCCCAAGACACATGGCTACTGCTTTTAGTAACTTGCAACTTGTGAATGACCATAGTCACTTGTCCCTCTCTGTCCCTCTCTGTTCCTCTGCTTCCTAATGTGAATCAGTAGAGACCTACATATTGACAGATACATCTCTCAAGATGTTTTATATAATGTAATAATAATTCTGGCTCTGCTGTAGAATTAGATAAATTCTACTGCTGTAAAATAAAGCAGCAGACTTGCTTATCTGCAGTTTGCTTTTGTTGAACATAGAGCTCAGAAGAGAGTAGTGTTTTTGTTCATGGGCTTAGTCTTAGTTTTGAGAAGAGAGTGGTATATGAAGAAAACACATGCAAATTTATGGCAGCAAGAGTTATGTAAGACTGCGTGTTTAAAAATGAAAAGGCTTGTCCATGTGTAAAGAAATGTATTGAAACTTGCACTGGAAGTGATTTCAACTGGGATGTTGTGAAGTATGGTGAGAGGCGGCCTTGGTTTTGCAAATGAGCAGTACTCTGGAATTATGGCCTTAGGGCTCTCTGTGCTTGGTGTGTCATGTGCTCAGTTGTGTATGTGCTTGAGTTTATGCATTTAGGCTGTTAGTAACAGGCTGCTGTTGCAGAGAGAGGCGACTACTCTGGCAGGCCAACCACAGCCCCCACCCCCACCTCCCAAGTGGCCTGGGATGATCTCAAGTGAACAGCTGAGCTTGGAGCTACACCAGGTGGAAAGGGAAATTGGGAAGAGAACCCGTGAGCTGAGCATGGTGAGTGCTGGGGGTCTGGGAGGCAGAGAGATGCAGTGGAGAGCCATGTACCTGGCTGCAGCACTTTCACTCTGGCAGAAAGGTTCCCTGCTGGATGCCCACAACTGGAGTCATCCATCTTCCTCTTCACCTCTACTCTTCAAAACCTTCTGAGGAGTTTCTTGAGTCTTCTTTATGAAGAAGTTAAATGTAGCACTTTAAAATGCTGTTATTTTGCTACCATTTGAAATAAGCGTGGTGTTGAATTTGATGGAAAGTCAATTGTCTCAAGGTCACTGTGCCATGAGTTCTATAAACTGCTTTAACATAGGAAACATCTGTAGGTACAGGCTAGTGTTTAGAAGTCCGTGTGCTGTTACAGTCTGTGGCCTTTGCTTGTTGTTACAAGGATCATCCCTTCCTTTCGGGAACTACTGTGTCCTGAGAGGATGAGCATATCTAAAAGTCTGTTTTTGTGTCATGGCTCTTGCGGGTTAAACTGTGTGACTGCAATTTACAGGCCTTCTTCATCATCCAGTTCTTTCAACATACTCTTAAGGAATTTTTCATCTATCCTTTCTTTAAAGGAGAGCCAGTCTTCACTGGATATGAAAAACAAGCTGGGCACCACTAAACAGACAGAAAATGGACAATTAGAACGACAAAACAAGGTTCCAGCTGAGGACCTTGCACTGACGTTCAGGTAACATGGGCCTTCAACCTGTCTTTGTGTAGCAGGAGACTGACTTTTTCAGGGTCACTCTCCTGGTGAGTAATTCCCCTTGCCTCACATCAGCTATGATGGGGAACCACCTACTAGGAAAAGGGGATACAAATCAAGTTTTTATAGTGCAGGCATGAATTAAGGACCTTTCTAGCTGTGGAATAGGTGAGTGGAATAAGACTGTATAGAAATTAATGCAACAGAAGACTTGCAGTATCTGTCAGAGAGGAATCCATCTAGTCAGTATTGGATGATTAGTATGGAGAAGCAGGAGTTACGCAGCCACCACAAAAGAAATCCTTTTCTGCTGTTTTAGTTTCAAAGAAAAATCTCCCGAATGTAAGAGGAAAGTTATTCCATCCTGCTAAAGTTTGTGAAGTGGATGTTGTCTAGAATGGCATGCACTTTGAAAATAAGTTCACTTTTAGTTGTTGGTAGTGTACTTTTATCTGTGTAGATGCTGGGATTGATTTCAGTTCACATTTAATGGACAGTTCGAATAAGATGTTGGCTGGGAATGCTGGAAGTCTCCACAGCAAGTATTTTCAAATGGCCACAAGCATCTACATGTATTCAGGCTAGCACTGAACAGAGAAGCTAGGATGTTTACACAACTTCATCTGAGCAGTTTGGAATCTTGATATTTATTCAGAGTGAGAATTTTCTGAATAAATACACTATTGCTGATGAAGTCTGCACCTTCTTTTTATAACCAGTTCTGGAGTTCCGTGCTGCACCATCAAACTGATGCCTCCAGAACAGGAACTAATTTTTCCATGTGGTGCTGTGAAAGTAATGAAATCGAAACAACTGTTTATATTTTTAAAATTAAGGAAAAAAAAAGATAAATTATCTACATAAGTTAAGTATATGTGCACTGAAGTCCTCTTACTTAAAAATAAAGGAAAAATCTTGGTGATTGCTTCTTTTCACCCACTTCCCCTTTCTCCTCAACTTCCCTTCATCAGTGATGTTCCGAATGGATCAGCTTTGACCCAAGAGAACATTGGCCTCATGTCAAACAGTATGGCATCTCTCAGCCTGTCAGAGGACCCCGAGGGAGGAGAAGATAGCCATGACTCCCAGCGAGTGGGAGTAACACCCACATCTGCTCCATGAAGTGAGGCCAGCACACCCTGGAGTTCCTTCTGCTGGGGTGTCGGCAGCTTCCATCACATGTTTTTTTCCAGGGGTGATTGGAGAAACGTAGGAGCAGCAGCAGTAGCAGAGCAGCAGGTCCAGAGGCAATGTGCACAAACACAACTACTAGAAACAAATTCTGCACATAGTTCACATTAACACATTTTTTAATTAAAAAAAATGAAAATTAGCAGTATCTGCAAGCAATTCAAATTAAATTTGTTTTTGTTCTGTGAATGAACTTTATTTTAATAACTTTGGACGCCTTGAATCCCAGGGCTTAAAAAAAAAGATATTATATATATACTCTGTTTGATTAATTGTATGATCTTAATGAAGTAGGTTTTTTCTTTTATTTTGGTATTATTACATACCCAGTGCATAATTCCTTAATCACCTCACTAAAACAATCTGGCCGCTTCCTTGTATGGTTTAAGGCTAAACAAGGAATGAGGGTTGGAGAGTAGCTGTGAATTGCAGCGTCAAAAGATGTGCAGCAAACTTCATGCTTGACATGATTCCTCCCATTGTGGTCAAGAACTTAACCTGAGCTTCTTGCTTAAATTGCTGAATTTAAACTACAAATGACAGAGTCTTTGCAAAGATGTGGTACTTTATAGAGGTTGTCGTTGTTTGAGATCTGTGTATGTTAGAATTTGACACCTGAGTATCAACCCGCAGTTTGTCAGGGCTGCAGTGATCCATCCTGGTTTCCTATTTCGTGGGGGAAGAACTGCACCAAAATGACCACTGAAGGTGCTCCACAGATCCTGCCAGAAGTACTGAGAAGCAAGTTCTGCCTAATACTTCTCTAAGTAGATGCTTTGTAGGCATAAGTCAGAGAAGCCATAAGTCTCTTTTGATTTTTTTTTTTTTTA
>VYZQ01002897.1:17803-37603 GCA_013400655.1 Mystacornis crossleyi | reverse complement strand
CCAGATGTACTGAGAAGCAAGTTCTGCCTAATACTTCTCTAAGTAGATGCTTTGTAGGCATAAGTCAGAGAAGCCATAAGTCTCTTTTGATTTTTTTTTTTTTTAAATTAAAAATTTTGTGCTTGCTGCACTTTTTTTGACTTTTTTGGCATATGCTGAGGTAAGATTCTGGATATGCAGATGTCTTGAGAATGATTTTTCAAGTGCTTCTCCCTCTCTACCTTCTTGGCCTGTTCTCATTTTTTCTTTCTGGGTTAGACTACTAAGTGGGAAAGCACTGGTTATGTAATAACCTACTGCATTGCTTTGGTTGGGTAAAGCAAGAGTTAATAAATTTTCTTGGGTTTTAGTTTTTTTTTTTTTTTTCCTTAACCTTAACTCCTGCTNCTTCATCTCCCCTTGTCCCATCCATCTGTATTTCCTACTTGAGGCCAGCCGCTCCCCTTGGAGCCGAGCAGAACTGGGATGATGCAGTTGGGAGCCCATCAGGTCTGTTCCTCGCTTCTCAGCTCTGGGCATGACGAGGATGAAGGTCTTTCCTGGCCGCCTGCTCCTACAGGCCCTGGGCCCTTTCATCCTTCAGTGCAGAGCATCACCCTCAGGCCAGCCTTTTCCTTGATTTTAATTAGTTTGCTCCTTCCTGCTGTGTCTTTATTAACACAAGGAGCTTATCTTAGTCAAGATAATTAGTGCAATGTTCTAATCTAGGAGGACAAGCCCGGAATGTGCCTTTTTTTGACTGTAGTAATTGTGGATGTAAAATTCATTTTCAAAGACGGTTAAGATAGGTTGGACCCTACAGATTCATTTGTAATACTAGGAAGAAAATCTGGAGGGGCAAAAACCGCTTTACCTTTTATTTCCTAGTTCCCTTGCCAGGTTAGGGGTTCTTCTTTTCTCCACATTTTCTCCGGGAATTCTTCAGTAAGCAGTATTCAGATTGCTGGCCTACATATGATGAATGCTTCCAAAATCTGTGGATAAGAAGGGAGACCTTACTGGTTAGGTTTTTTTCTCCTTCATCCAGCTCTCTGTGTTGTACTTTGTGCATAATGTCCTTGTTGTGATCAGTGTGTCCAGGTGAATGCCCTGTTTGCCCAGAAATATAGTTTGGCTTGTTAAATAGTTTGTTTAATATCTACTAACAGTATTGATTTTCAACTTTGTTTCATCTCCTCCTCCTCTTGCCCTTTTTCTGCCTTTTTTTTTTTTTTCAGAAATTTAGTTGATTAAACAAATCAAACAGCAAAATGCAGTGATCTTTAGTTTTTTTTCTGGAAACTGCACCTAAATTGTTCCAGTTTAGTGGAAAAACTGGGAGACCTTGGAGGACGGATAGCTCTACGTGTAGTGGCAGCATTGATGTTTACAGCTAACAGGTGTGAAAATGTCTGGAGTGACTCTGTGTCTTGCTACACTCATTCCTGTAGCCCATCATTGTTCCAGTTGTTCAGGAATTCTGGCCACCTCAGTGAAAGTGGTCTCAGCTACCAAGTGGTTTAGTTCCTTCTATTGGGCAAGAAGAAACAGTATTACCATGGTGTCAGGGCAGTGCTGCGTCCTTTGGTAGGTAGATTAAATTTTCTGCTGCACCAGACAGCTCTGAACCCTCGTTGATATCTGGGTTTCAGCCAGATGGACAGCATGGACAAACCTTTGGAATAGGAAGCTTCAAGTGGTAGGTTAAACTTCAGTGTGTCAGTGATTCAGTCAGCATATAGATGATGTCTGTTTATTCTGTGGTGTGTTTTCCCTCCTCCTGTCAACATCTCATCTGTCTGTCCTGTGACCTAGTTCTTTTTTCTCAATAGGAGAAGTTTAAACTTTTTCTTCTGCCCTTCTTGCATGCTGTCCCATTTCAGAGCAGGACTTTTTTTCTGTAGATCAGAGCACCTTTCAAGCTAGCAGCACTTTTATCCCTGTTCTTCTCAAGTTCTTCTCTGTAGTTTTTTCTGAGCCGTCTCTCCCCTTTTTGCATCTTTTTCTCCTGTGGCTTGCCCATCCACCCTCCCTGATTGTGTAACAGTGACAGCTTGCTGCCTCAAAACAGAGCGTTCAAATGAATTCGCTTAGCCAATAACTTCTGTGAAGTTGCCTTTTCTAATGGTGTTATTACTCAGTGATGCACAAATGTGATATTGCCCCTACTGGTAGGCAAACGGGGGATCTGTATAAACATGGTAAACTGCTGTTTTTCTTTAAAGGAGAGCCAAAGACTTGTGTTTTACACATTTTTTTCCCCCCCCTGGTATAGCCATTTTGATTGTTAGACATTTGTGTAGGGTATTGTGAGTTGACTGTATTATCCTAATAGCAATTTCCAGAAGTTAATGATTGTCAAGCCTTGCCCATGCATTGAATTGTGGAAAATCATTCCATTTAGTCATACAATTTGCAATGTACTGAGATGTATCTAAGGTGTTGTGATGTGTTTTCAGTCTCTCATGCACTCTCTCAGCTGATTGAATGGCTCATTTAGAGAGAGAGAAGGAACATAGAAATGTTATAATCCAAGAAGCCTTGTCTTTAAGTGTTTCTAAATTAAATAGTGATTTATTTCTTCAGTTACAGTAAAAGATAAATCTGTGTTACAAATGTGACTGACTTTTAGGTCCACTGGGACCGAAAAGATTTGTGAAACGCTACTATTGCATTAAATTAGATGTGGAAGAACCAAACTTGTGCTGATGATATTGTCTCTTGACAACACAGGCTGAGTAAGGTGGGGCAAATTTTCTATTAGAAAGGGCCAGGAGTGAGGCTCTTTTTGATAATACAAGAAAGCTGCTTGCATTTCCCTTCCTTGAGCTACTCAAACTCTCTCAGACTTGTTACTAAAGTTTTTAGGTTCAGAGAGAAATCTCTTAAAGTCCAAGTAGCATAAACCCTCATTTCCATTGCCATTTATAATTTTGGACTACAACAAAGCAGACTTACAGGACAGTCATCTGAAAAACCCCCAGTATAAAGTATCTTTCCTGGGCTGGCTCTTTCAGACCTGCTTTTATGGTCCAAGAAATGCCATGCCGGTGTTCAGGAGGCTGAACAGCGCGAGTGCCAGCCACTTTCTCTCCTCTAAAATGGGAGAAAAGACCCAAATACATGCAGTGTGCAAGTTTTTGTGCTCGTCTGTATGTGTATGGAGAAGTGTTTGTGGTCCTAGGATAGATAGAGGGAACACAGAGCAGTAGTGCTGGAGCATGATGTTACATTCATACTCAAATTTTGTTATCATTCACTTTCCAAAACACAGCCTTCCATTCCTGCCTCCTAACATTGCTGATTGAAAAACAACCTAAAAAAAGTCAGCGTGTCAGCAACTTGATTCATTGTGATACAAGAAATTAATTCCCCTGGGGGAAAAAAAGGAAGCAAGAGTTCTTGAGTTGTCTACATGGTAATGGAGTTATGATCTGGAAAAATATACACCTTCCTTGAGTAAGAGTAAACTGAATTTCTAAGGAAAGTGAAGCAGCTCTTCTAAGCCACCTTTTGTGTACAGCCATGGTGCCAAGTGATGGATGGTTGTTGTGGTAAATCAACATAGAGATTATTATGTAGCACAAATGATTTGCTGTCAATTCAAATAGACTCTTAAAATGTAGAAAACTTAACTGGAAATTTTCCATAGTCAACTGTTACCAACTACATTATTTTCTGTTGGAATGTCAGGGAATGACAGAGACAAGAGTAAATTAATTCTAATTATACAACATAAGAAAGGCATGTGGGGAAATGTTATCCCAGCACAGTGTCCTTCTACAGTTAACATGTGGCCTTTATTCTTCTATAGGAAGAAGAATGTAACTGCTTAGCGTTGTCACAGTCTTTGAGGCACTTCTTGTGATGCAGGTAGAGCCTTGGTTAGCAGAGAAGGGAGAACAAACTTAATGTTTATTTTCTTTATATTTTTTTCCTAATGGCAAGTGTAATATCGTGCTGTGGGAAGCATGGCAAGCAAAGAGGCTGCAGCTTTTTCTAAAATTTCCCAATAAGAGCACACGGCAGTGTGGATTTGTCTGCATCAGGAACATCACAGTCATTTGACACTTAAAATACGTGGTGATAATAATCAAAATGGGATGCCTGTAGCTTAGTAATGTGAATTAACTGATCTTTCCCAGGCAATCTTTGCAATTCCAGTGAGTTTGTGTGTGATTTTTAGTGCCAATTGCCAGGTGTTCAGCAGCTGGGAAGGTTTAGGTGCCTAACTTCATCCAGCAAGGTAGCTTTCCTTGAGTATACTGTTTGGATGTTTTCATATGCCAGGAAACAACTGTTTTGAAGATCTGAAAGTTTTAGGAAAACACAATTGTCCACTTCAATTTGAAAAATATGGTCTTGGAAGAGACGGAACCAACAGGTAGTGCAGTCTCTGGAAATAAAAAGCATTAGACATGATGGAATTACATGTGAAATGTGTATGGGGTAAACGTATTTGTAAGTGAAAAAAAAAAGAAAACATTGTGGAGTATTTGATGTTCAAAAAATTATTTGCTTCTTTGTAATGTTAAAAAGATTTTATTAATAGTTCTGTGGCAGACAGTACTCACAAGTCTTTGGCATCCAAACCAGATTGTATATCAGATGGATCCCACAACTGGATGTGTGCAGTGACCTCTATTTGTAGCTTTTTAAAAAGTAATTTGGCAGCAGTCTTTAATAAACGCATGAAGCAACCTGAGAGGAAGAAGAAATCCTGTTCACATCACAGCTGCTGCACAGCTCACAATTGGTACCATTCATCTGCAGCCTCTCATAAGTGAAGGTGCTCAACATGGGCAAAACTAATGACTTTTAGAGTTTTTACTAATTTTAAGGAGTTCCCATTCCGCCTTTAGCCTCTGCTTGCTGTGTAAGCAGCCCCCGTGCTAAAAGGATCTTTCCTTGAAGTCAGTTTAGCAACTGTGCTTTAGCTTGCCTATTTTTCCCTATTTTCTCTAACTGGTAGTGTTGTGTTAAGCTTTTCCCCTCCTTGTATTTGTTGCTATGGGGAGGAAAAGGTGAAGCAAGATGTGTGAGAGGAGGGAGGAAGAATTGTGGGATCCATGTGACAGCTCCCACTTCTTTGAAATCACCTACTTCCAGTTGTGGGATTTCTCGATATATGATTTTTTTTCCTGTTTTTTTAAAGCCTAATTTTCTTTGATCTTGTTAGTTCTGTACAAGTCTCCCCGAGACATTCTGCAGTCATTATCACCTTTTTGGGTGGAGTTTATTTTATTTTTTTTGGGTTGTTTGGTTTTTAAAATAACTTTTTAACATTGGTGCATATATGCTTGGGATAGAGCTCATGTAATTATCCAATCGTATTGATTGTATGTGATTGTGCCCTGCAGAGGTATATTTAACAAAAAATAAAATAAAGGATAGTCTAGGTAATAAAGGAGACCATGAGGTTCGTTGAGTCAGGCTATGAACTATTCCTTAAATTTATTTAGGATCCTAGATAAATGAAATTCCATCTGCTGTTCTCATGAATCAGTGCTAAACAAAATGTCATTCATTCTCTCCTTGAGTTTTTCCTTGCTTTTCTTCGCCTTCTGCTGTTTTCTTCCTTGTTTCTCTTTCCCAAAAACAAAAGTTCTCAATCTTTCATGGGAATGGCTGACTCTGGGTTGATATTGTGTATATTTATTGTTTGTAACTATCAAAACATTCGCAGTAGGAGTAGAGATGAAGTAGAATGTATGAGAAGAATTCCATAAACTGAATTCTTTGCAAGTTCAGGGGAATTATGAAGTCTTATACATACAGGCTTGGTCATGGGGGAGATGTTCGGAGCTACATGGGGAATTGCTATGTCTTTTCCAGGAAAGGTTAGATGCTTTGCTACCTTTTGGGAAAACTGAGATAACAAAAGGAGTAGAAGAAAGTTGTCTACATCCAACTCCCTGTGTCTTTACTTCTACAATATACTTTTTAGACTTGAAAGAAAAACCTTCTAGATACTCTCCTGAAGTGAGACAGAGTGCATTGAAGGAGGCAAAACGCAAGAGATCCAGAGATTTGAAAATCAGTATTGGTCTCCTTTATTTAATTCTCAGACCTATAGAGCCAACGGTGTCACTTTTGTATGAAAGAACAAGAGAGTGGAGACCTATTGTACATGCATGGCAGTTACATAGAAAAAGCCATATGTTGAAATGCTATTTCTTCTTCCCTTTTCACCTTACTTTTCTCCCTCTTAAAGCTGACTCAACCTCACCTTGCTCTCACAGAATGTCTAAGGGTCCTTTGAGTTGCAGATTGAACAAAAAAAAAGAATGGAAAGGTGATTTGTATTTGGTTTGTAAATAGATGGAAGTGTCTACAAGGTCTTACCTGCTTTTTCTGTCAGCATTTATATTAAATGATAAATTAATGAAGAACACTTGAAAATATCTCTCGTTTTCTGTCTGGGATGAATGTGCATTCTTCTAAATTTTGTGTGAAGTGTAAGACTGTTGGACCATCTGCCTAAGATTTTCACCAGCTCAAGGTGTGTGTGTTCTCTGCCAGGCTGGAGCATAAAAGATGCCAAATAGCAGAGAAGCGACATGTCTCCTGGGTTTGGTCTGCTCTCTTCTGACTTCACCCATAAACAAAGTGGCTCCTTCACTTGTTCACCAGAGGTGAACAAGAAAAGATACTCAGAATAATCAGTTTTGTTAATTGCTCAGAGTCTACATATTTAAAAAGCAAACCAGACCCTTCAGAGCAAGGAGTGGGCAGTATTTGTCTAATGTTGAGCGTGGTTTGGAACTTGGCTTAAAGTGAGAGTAAGTTTTGCTCCACAGTCTGCTTTGTGGTTTTTAGTCTCCTCCTTTCACACCTTTTTGTGGGCTTTAACAAGTCATTATCTGTAAATCTGGATGTACTGAAGCTACTGCTTCACTGAAAAACTGTTACTTCCCCCCACTCCAGGGCAAGCACAGCCTTCTGCCCTTGGAGTTTGTGCATGATGTTCATTACTATTGTCTTTATTATTCTTGAGCCATTGCACCATGGATCCAGGTAAGGTGTGTATTGCTGGGCTGAAGCCCATCACTGGTCATTATTAGGCCCGCTCACACTTCCACACTTACTTGCTGGATGACTTGAAGCATTCAGATCCTATAAAGGAATTGTATTTAGTGGGAAATCCAACAGAAAACTGTAAGTTTCAGTTGGTGATGGTTTCCTTACCCTTTCTCGCACTAGTCTGAGGATTTAGAATCCTCATGTAGTGACTCACTTCAGAAGGAAAAAAAAGAGCTTAATTAATTAATTAATTCCTGCAGTGGCTGGCTTTTAAAAGGAAGATCTGAAGTGCTGTGGAGAGTCAGATCCATCTGGAAGGAAGCGGTGGGTGGTCTGCATCAAGACAGATTGGGGGAAACTGGCTGGGTTTCTTTATATGGAAAACAAGGGAGACCAGGTTCAAGTGGATGGTACCTGCTGGAATTCTTTCCCTTTGGATATGGATAGCAGGATAGAAAGAATCTAGAAAAGGCTAGCTCGTGAGATTCCTTGATCCCATCTTGCTCAGTGAGTCCAAGAGTCGTCTTCCTTGTGCATAGCTATGGAACTAAACAGTGAGCAGCCAAAGGACAAAACAAAATTAAGGCAATTTATGGTCCTCCTCACCAATCAGGTGTGTTTAAGAACTGTTGCCATCTAGGATGTGTTCAGTTGTTTCTGTAACTTCTTAACTGTGAACTCTAACTCCCTGTCTCCAAGACTGCAAGTGTGGGAGAGATTAAAACCAAAGCATGATGTTTCACCTGTCTTGCCACAGGCTGCAAGGATTTGATGCTTGATGGTTTTGAGCCTCTGATCCTTGCTTTGGGTCTGGGAGCAGCAGCTTTGGAAGAAAAACAGCCCCTATATTAGAGCAAACAAGGCATCTAACAGTTTGTATTGACACTGGCCATCTTGGATGCTTCCTTAGGAATAGCTATGCTCAGATGTGAGTGCTGGGTTATTGGTGCTGAACCAGCAATAAATTACTGTTTACTTGCTGCATTCAAAAGGTAGATTTACCCAGCTACTCTGGAAGAAATGCCTTGGGAGCTCTGTGGGACATGCATTGTTTGCTTTTGGTTTTACTGCTTTAAACTACCTCTGAGCACTGGGTAAATGGAAACCTGTGCTTGGATGTCTGACTGGGTGTGGAGCATCCCTAATTCACTCTGAAAACCCTGGTATCTGTGAGCATGTGAGTTACCTCAAAAAATTAAACCAGCAGCCACCTGAAGCAACAAGGTACAGTGTATGTGTTCTTCCTTTCTCACGGAGGACACTTTTTACATTACCCTTCAATTTATCTCCACAATCCCTGTCCCATTTAACTATATCCCATACTGATGGGATATAGTAAAAGACCTTACTTTACCCAAACCAGTTTGCAACTGCATTTTCAATTAAGGGAATATGTTCCTATTACCGGAGGCCAGGAACAGGACAGCTCCAGCACCTGCTGAGCCAGCCTGCTCCTGGGATTTGAAATTCAGGGGGCAATGCTGCTGAATTTGTAGGAGCAGCTGCATCCTGGATCAGAAATGGTGTTCAGTCCTGCACACTACTCTGCCTTGTGAATCTGGACAGGAGCTGGGGGAGCTGCTGTTAATCCTCAGCATTCCAGCAGTGCAAGTGAAAGGTCACAGAATCACAGAATACCCTGGGCTGGAAGGGAACCACCAGGATCACAGAGTCCAACTCCTGGCCCTGCACAGACACGCCACCAATCCCACCCTGTGCCTGAAAGTGTTGTCCGAATGCTCCTGGAGCTCTGGCATCCTTGGGGCTGTGACCATTCCCTGGGGAGCCTGTTCCAGGTGAGTGTGTGATGGGTTGTATTTGAAACTGCAGAATGTGAAGTGGGGCAGCTTCTCCCAACTTGTGTCTGTTCAGGAAATGGAGAACAGGTGACAGGGCTTGGGACAGATGGGGGAAACATTTTGCTTAGTGACAAGATCCCAAAATGAGATCTACAAATACCTTATATAACTTTTATTCAAACTCTTGAAGGTTTTGAGGTTTTTCTCATGGGATAAGCAGTTCGTTTTCTGTTGGCATAAAGAGGGCATGTGGCACTCATGTGGAGTGGATGGTCAAATTCTCCCTTGTCAGATTGAACTTTAAAACCCTTTTCAAACTAAACATTGCCTCTTTTTTTTCTTACTCTTTGCTTAACCTTAGGCAGCTGGTCATCAGCCTTTGGCCTTAGCATCCTACTCCCCTCCCACCATCCCCTGCTGCTGTCTCAGCTCTGCTTGAGCACAGAAGTCCAGTGGGGAAACTGCTTTGGGCTCAAGCAAGACTGTCCTCTCAAAAATTTCCATTTACCTCCAAAAAGCAGAGGGCTGGAGGTACAGGGGCAGGTAAGAGAAACAGATTCCACTAATATTTCATTGTTAATTCCTTGAAACAATTTCTTTTCCCTTAGTAGGAGCCTATGAATTTTAGCTGCTGCCAGAGTGGCTTCTTCCTCTATTAGAGAGGGTCCTCCCACCCCAGCTGTCGTGAAGGCTGGCTTTCTAAATTGTCAGGTTTGACTTTTATCACCAGCCTGCAGCAATGCTTCGTGGTGTGGAGGGCAGTTCAGGAAGTCAGGATGTCCTGAGTAATTGCTGTCTGTGAAAGAGCACTGTTGGTTTGCTCTAGACTCTGGTTTTGGGGTGTGAGGCAGTGGGGAAGGTTTCTCAAGAGCCTAAATTAATCTCAAAGTGGTTTGAACTATTTTACATTAGCTGGGCTGTGTAGCACAATGCATAGGTGCTGTGGGATATTCCCACCACCGCCAGTAACCCCACTAGGTTCAGTAGGGTGGATTCCAGCGGTTTTGGAAGCCCAGTTAATCATCCTGTCCTGCAGCCATGTAACAGTGGGATGGAAACGGCATGTGCTGATGAGAGCCGAGCTATGTTGCAGAGCAGCCGAGGGATGGGGGAGTTTCTCAGCGCTTCCCCAGAACCTTCTGATTTTGAGCTGAATCAGCAGCTTGTTCTTGGCTTTCTGCACTGTTCATTGCTTCACCCTTGTAAGAGCCCTTTCTAATATCTACATTCCCCCTTGCCAGTAACCTCTTTCAGGCAGTGCTATTGTGGGAATACTTTTGGGATCCTTCCAGATTGACACAAGGAGTGCATGTCAGTGCTGCAGAGGAAAAAAGAGTATTGAAGAACTGTGGGGGGAGGAGGAGTGGGTTTTGGCCAAATCCTACAATGAAGAGCTGGTCTAAGAAATAGTAGGGGCTCTTGCCTGTAAGAGACAAGATTGGATATGTCAGAGGCCAGGTCAACCTTAATGGATAGTAAAGTAGATTTAAGGCATTAGCATAAAGCCCTGTATCTTCCCTGAATTGATGGAGATGGGACTTTACTGCAGAGTAAAAACAGGGAGTCTTTCTCATTTAATGAGGACAGGGTGAGCATGGAGGTGCCCTCCCCACTCTTGCATTCTGGCCTTTAAATGTGAGATTAGATTAGCAGTACTTTGGGTGTTGGCAGACACCACGAGTTGCTTCTGGCTTGATAGAAGCAGGTGTTTGTCCTTGTACAGACAGGGTCAGGACATGCCTTTCCCTGGAGGTGAGTGGAGTGACAGGGCAGGGACCATGGTGAGGTTGTCCTTTCCACAAGTGCGTTGGTACTGCTGGAGCTGCAGGACCAAGTGTGGGTGACAGAGAGCTTTCACTGCAGGCAGTGAAAGGCACTGCTCCTGGCCCCAGGACTGTGGAACTCTGGAGTGTGCCTGGCTTGTTGCTGGCTGACTTTTCCTGTGGGAGTGAAAGGTTCAGAAGACCAGCACTTCCTGGAGTATTTTCAGTTGTCTTAATAGTTTTTCCTTTCTCTTGCCCTCGGTGTTGTTTTTTATTTCTGTTAACTTCCCTCCCTTTTTAGATTTTTTACCCTTTGTGGTGTTGAATCTGTTCTATACCTTTTGCAAGAGAATCTATACGTCATTACCAGCAAGAGGTGTGGCTGTGGCCTGAGTGAGTCCCTCTTGTTTTGCTGTGCTATCACACAGCCTTGGTGCTCCATGCAGTCTTGGTGCCAGATGAGGTAGTTTTTACTTTTACAGAGGAACTGGAGCACAGATGAAGTCATTGGCCAAGAGCCCAGGGAGGCTGTGCAAGAACTCAGAGGTCTCCTTCATCCCAGATCAGCCTTTGAGCTGCTCCCATTTTCCCCCAGCAGGTGCCAGCACAACAGCACTGGAAGATCACAGACGTGGAGGTCACCAGTGTGAAATGCAGGTGACTTTTAATTTAGTTTCTCAGAAGGCAATGCTTGGTAGCCATGGCAGTGAGTATGTGGGGGCAGGCAGAGACCTACCCGACTTAGACACGTTTGAAAAAGTGTCCTGTGGTGGCCAAGACGTGGGCAGGCTGCCAGCCCCTCCCAGTAGTTGTTTCCCAAACTGTTGTGGCTGCAGGGCTTGAGCTTCCTCCCATGGGGTACGTGAACAAAGCAGTCATGCAAAGGGCATTCTAGAACCACAACCTGCAGAACATGCTCTGTTGGCCCTGGGATGGCTCATGAGACCTTGCTGCCAGAGCTGGTGAGTGATGGAATTTAGGAGGAAACTCTTCTCTGTGAGGTTGGTGAGGTCCTGGCACAGGCTGCCCAGAGAAGCTGTGGCTGCCCCATCTCTGGAAGCATCCAAGGCCAGGTTGGACGGGGCTTGGAACAACCTGATCTAGTGAAGGTGTTCCTGCCCATGGCAGGGGATGCACCCAGGTGATATTAAAGGTTTCTTTAAACTGAAACCATTCTGTGGTTCAGTGTGCTTTAGAAAAGGGCAAAATATAAATTATCTCTCTCTTGCTGGGAGATTTTCAGAGACCTGCTTTTGCTGGAACACAGTAATTAAAGTTAACCTGCACTCTAGGTACCAAGGACAAGCAGTTTGCATTGAGGTGGTATGAACTTCGGACAGGACTTGGTGTGATGCACCAGCTACACCATACATGCTTATAAAGTACATTTTTGGGGGATTAAAGATGCTCAGTGCATGGAGGGACCAACTTCCCTGGAGACCTTTTCCTTACCACCTTTCTTCTCTGCCATAGCATCGCCTACATCAGTAACTGAAAAGTATTGTAAAGCTGAGATGAGCCTGGCAGCGTCTTTACACTGTAGCCACCTGTAGGGGTTTGACACTGGCTAAACTAAGGGGGATCTCTGCATCCCCCCATGCACCTCATGAATTACAGGGAAGTAGTTTGTTGTATTATAGTCCTCATCACAGCATGTAGAAAAATCTCAGCTCTGATGCCTGGAGCACTTCCTCCCTCTCCTTTTTACTGACCTTGGTACTGCCATGTTGGTTCTCCCCACGTGTCNGTCACTGGGAAAGCATAAGTTTCAGTGTATTGCTTCTAAAACATTGTGCACTCACAGGCAGGCTTGTCCACCTCCTGTCTGTGTGTCCTCATTTATCCTGCAGGTCCAGGGCAAAAGGATGATTGGAAAGGACTGTGGGCCTCCTATCACTGTGATGTTGGCCGGAACGGGCCCATGGGCTGTGGGCGGCAGCATGAGTTTCATGGACAGGCAGCATGTCTATGCTCTCTCTCTGGTTCCAGGACAATGCGTCTCTTTGTGCTGTGTCTGCTCAGTGTCTGGGGGCTGGCTGCCCCTGAGCATTACACCGTGGAAGACATCTGCACAGCAAAGCCACGTGACATCCCAGTGAACCCCATTTGCATCTATCGCAACCCCGAAAAGAAGCCCCAGGAGGGTGAGGGGCAAGAGCCAGCAAAGGACAAACTCCCGGAGTCCACCAACCCCCGAGTCTGGGAGCTGTCAAAAGCCAACTCTCGGTTTGCTGTCGTCTTCTACAAGTACCTGGCTGACTCCAAGGACAATGGGGAAAACATCTTCATGTCACCCCTCAGCATTTCCACAGCCTTTGCCATGACCAAGCTCGGAGCCTGTGACAGCACCCTCCAGCAGCTCATGGAGGTTAGTAGAGATTCCTCAGCCTTTTCCTGTAGCAGATCTGAAAGACAGGAAAGGTGATCATGACTGATGGCTGCTCTCAGGGTCAGGACAGCTCCTTGCCTTGGGAAGGAAATCCCAAGTTGGAAGGACCTTAAAACTCATCTCGTTCCACCCCCTGCCATGGACAGGGACACTTTCCACTATGCCAGGTTACTCCAAGCCTCGTCTCTGTATTTGTTTAGATCCCAGCTCTTTTCCCTTACTCCCTATTTGGATCCAGCATTTCTTGGTTTGAGAGGTTAGTTGTCATCTGGAGGAAAGGAAGCTCACTTGGAAGGTGAGGGAAGGGAATGGGAACAGTTTGCTTCTTGCAGACTGAGCTAAGCTTTTCCTTATGTAAAAAGCAGGAAAAGCCATGATATCAAGTCCTGTTGGGAGAGAGACTTTTCCACATTCCTTCTCTCTCTTCCTTGGGACAAAAATCAGACATGTGGGAGACCCTGCAGTCCACTGACTTACAGGGCAGGGGAGCCTGTACACAGGGAGCCACCCCCTCCACCTGTGGCCCCTATGCTCAGGGGATAGTTCTGACCCCAGACTAAGAAGTAATTCTGAATTCTGGCTTTTCCATGGGACTGATTTAACTCCCTGGCTATCCCAGCACCCTTCTCAATGTCAGACCCACTCACCTGACAACTCACCTGCTATGTCAGGTTTGATGTTGCCCATACCTTTTTCTCCAATGGGAGACCTCAGCCCAGAGGAGTCTTTCTCCCTGCAATGAGGGGGTGTGAATCAAACTTCTCTGCTTGTCCCCTCTGTTGCTGTCCTTACAGATTCTGCCTCTGAAACAAATAATGTTGGGGGTCTGCTGCCATTATCCACACAGCCCGAGTGGAGCAGCTATAACCACATCTCCAAAGTCTTCCCTTGTGCATTCCCCTCTGGGCAGCCCTTCCCACTGGAAGGGGACCTTTCTCCCACTGAGCCACCCACACCTGCACTCCTAATCCCCTTTTTCCTATGAAAGGGCTGCTAACACCACCTTTGCCTCACAGGAAACAGTGCCAAAGATCGTGGAGCTTCATAAAGAGCAACATGTTACGGGATTTCCTGTGCCTTAAAGCCCTGAAGTTGGATAGCGGCAGACAAATCATAGTTGTCCTTCCAGCTGACAGCTGGGAACAGAAAAAAATTCCCTGTGCTGCAAAAATCTACCCTCAAAGTGATTGCTACATATTCCCATTCCCTGTAAAAATAGATAAGATTTTAATAGATAATAGTAGCAGAAGTACTCAAAAGGCCATGAGAATTCCTCCTGGAATGGAGCAGCCTTTACCATTGTCATAGGAGGGTTTAGCACATATGAGACCTCCCACAACCTGGTGTGACCCAAGAGCTGCTTTTAGGCCCTGTTGGTGCAATGCTCATCTCTGGGGTGTGGTAGGGGGTTATGAACACCGTGTTAATTTTAATAGCACTTAAAGGAGAAGCTGGAACCAGTCAAAGGCAGGGTATAGAGAGCAAGAAAACTGGTGTTGGAAAGAGGAGCAGCACCTCCATGTCTGAGCAGAGTTTAATCCTCCATTTGGACTCTCTAAAGGAGGTCTTGGACTGGTGATGTGTTGATTTTCTATAGATTTGTGTTCCCAATTACACATGGGCGGTGAAGCTCTGCCGGCCTGCAGATTTCTTGCTGTTGAGGCACAGGCTGCACCACCACTTGCTCTGGGGCCCAGGAGCACAAGAGCATCCTCATGGATTCCTTGTTGCTGTTTGGCTTGTCCAGGTCTTTCAATTTGACACCATTTCAGAGAAGACATCGGATCAGATCCACTTCTTCTTTGCCAAGCTGAACTGCCGCCTTTACAAGAAAGCCAACAAGTCCTCAGAGCTGGTATCAGCCAACCGTCTCTTTGGGGAGAAATCTTTGGTCTTTAATGAGACTTACCAGAACATCAGTGAAATTGTTTATGGAGCAAAACTCTGGCCTTTGAACTTCAAAGTGAGTTTGAACTACTCAGATTTTGCTGTTTTATTTGGTTTCACTCCCCACCCCCAGTCCTTCTGCTTTACCTGCATTCCTGTCTTTTGCCCAGAGGAAGTGGTGCTCTGGGTGTGTGGGACGTGAGTGAAGGCAGCAGGGAATCTGGGATGCAGCTCCTCTTGCTTCAGCTCACCTTAAACACAGCCACATCCCCACTCATCATACCTAAACTTTATTGTCCTCCCCCAGCACATACCCTGTGAACTTGTCTCCTGCATGAGGAGCAGAGGTGTTTAAAACCCTTGGCTTAACCTTTTATTGGTCTCTTCTTTTAGGAGAAGCCAGAACTTTCCAGGCAGATCATTAATGAGTGGGTGGCTAATAAGACAGAGAAGCGCATTACAGAAGTGATTCCAGAAAGTGGTATTGATGATCTCACTGTGTTGGTCCTGGTCAACACCATTTATTTTAAGGTACAGCTAGAAAAACTCAGTGAGCAGCGCACTTCCCTGAAGGAGACATGGTGCTCATGTTTGTTTTCCCCCCCTCTCCTTTTTAGGGGCACTGGAAATCACAGTTCCCAGCTCCAAACACAAAACTGGATATATTTCATAAAGCCAATGGTGAGACCTGCAAAGTCCCAATGATGTACCAGGAGTCCAAATTCCACTATACATTCATCCCCCAGGACAAAATCCAGGTTCTGGAGCTGCCTTACAAAGGGGATGATATCACAATGGTGCTGGTCCTGCCCAGTGCGGGGACACCATTGGTGGAGGTGGAGCGAGACCTGACGTCAGAGAAGCTGCAGGGCTGGATAGGCTCCATGAAGGAGGTGTCTCTCTTCGCCTACCTCCCTCGCTTCCGTGTTGAAGACAGCTTCAGTGTCAAGGAAAAGCTAAGGAAAATGGGGCTGGAAGATCTCTTCAGTCCGGAAAATGCCAGACTCCCAGGTGAGATGTGGAGATAGGGTAGTGTGCAGGGTAAAGGTGAGGGGCAGCCATTCCTCCCTAGATGGCAGGGCAGTAGGTTTAGCAGCACATGAGGAACAAGAACATGAAAGCATTTATATGTTGCTGGAGTAAGTGATAGACTCTGGTAAAGTCTACCATGAACGCTCAGCCCTGCTCTGCACTGAGGATATGGCAGTTTAGCAGTCAATTGCACATGGAGGTTTTTGTTTTAGGGCAGCCATGCTTTCTGCCTGATCCCAGGCTGTGAAGGATGGGAATGTGTTCTTTCTTGAGCTGTCTTTAAAGTCACAGTTTTACCTTTGTATATTTTTGTATTTCAGGTATCATCGCAGAGGGCCGCACAGACCTGTACGTGTCTGAGGCTTTCCACAAAGCCTTCCTTGAGGTGAGCCTTGTTTTGTGCCAGTGTGTCTTCCTCTTGCTTTTTAAAAACATGAAATATTAAAGAGAAAAAAATAGCTCTGAACCTACAGAGCTATTTTTGAGGAAGTGTTCCGTTCCTCAGCAGTTTGGGGCTTCAGAAGGAGGTTGGCCCCTGCTTTCTGTGGAGGAGGAGGGTGAGCCCTCTCCATGCTGCATAATGCCTGTATTTTAATCCCTTCTTCTCTCTTCGTTGGCAGGTGAATGAAGAAGGCAGTGAGGCATCAGCTGCTACAGCTGTCACCATCTCTGGCCGTTCCTTCCCTATGAACAGAAAAATCTTCAACGCCAACAGGCCCTTCTTGCTTTTCATCCGGGAAGCTGCCCTCAACACCATCATCTTCATGGGCAGGATAGCTGATCCTTGCTCCTAAAGGGGCTGGTAGGGCCTTGCTTCTCCCTCCTCTGCCTCACGAAAATGGGAGGTGGGGTATTGCCACAAAGCATGGGCTGCTCCTGGGGTGGTTGGTCTTGCTGTTTGGTGCCAGCTGCAGGGAGAGACTATGTCCAGCTGAGCTGTCCCTGCTCCTCCCTGCCATGTCGGGTGAGGGGGCTCATAGGTCATCTCACCTGTCCTGTCCTCCATGGCAAAGAAAGCTGAATTTCATCTGGCACCAGTATTTTTTGTGGCACCCAAGTCCAGTGCTGCTGTCCTTCCTGTGCCCAACCCTCCTCCTTTTCAGGCCTCAAGCTGTAACTCTGATTGCTTGGTTCATTAAAACCTATAGATCTGTATGTAACAGACTGCTCTCTGAATGCACAATTTACACTAAGCCACTTCCTACACTTATTTAAATTCTTCTTTTCCAACAAAGGGGGCCCCACATCGGAGAGGTCAGTGGAAAAGCAGCAACCATAAGGCTTGTGCTGGGTGGGCCAGGAACACCCTTCTGCAGCTCCATGTAGGTGGAAGAGCTGCCAAACAGCTGTGCCCTGCTTGCCAGCAGCTCTGGTGTGTCCTGTGTGTCCAGGTGCTGAGAGTCACTAGTGACAGTCTTGCATAGCCAAGGCTTTGAAACTCTTTTAATATTAAGACTTCAACTAACAGCTACTGTAGTAATGGTGCCCATGAACCATGACAGTGCCCAGGTAAGGTGACCAGTACCTGGAGCTTTATTAAAAATACATTATTTCACCTGCAAGTTTACTCCTGGAGCTGAGGTGTCCTGCTGCCAGGCCGCATGTGATCAGACCTCTAGTCTTCTCAGGGTGGCTGTACTGCTGTAGGACCTTTGGCAGGGTTGTCTTGAAGATGCAGAAGTTTTTCCCTTTCAGGCAGTTGTTTCAAACCAAACAGGCAGTGAAAGCACAGTTCCTGTCCTCAGTAGGTGATGGAAGTGGTGTGTGCGAACAGTGGGTTGCGCTCGCCAGTGGGCCATTTACTCTGGATTTTGTAGGACCAGCAAAATATCCATCTTCATAAAGGCTTTTCTTGGCAGGAATTGCCAGAGAAGCCTAGCAGTGAGGGAGTTAACTTGGATAGAGGTGGTATGGCAGATCTTAGGTCACTAGGTCTCTAGTTTCAGAAGCTATCAGGGGTTTGACTCTCTCCTGTTCCTAGTAGGAAAGTTTGAGCATCTGTGGAAGTGGTGTGTGATTGGGACACGGAGACCCACCTCCTCCATTGTCCCACAGGCTATGGCAAACCCTACACAGTCGTTTAGGGGCTGACACGCTCCCCTGGAGCAGTACCTTGGAAAAAAGCTGTGAATGTAACACAGGGCTGGGACCCTGGGAGAAAATGACATTTTGAAAATAAGGAAGAGTTAAGAAAGCAGCTCTTCCTCTCCCTGCCCTCCTCTGGCAGTTACCACTGTGGCTTTTCTTGCTGGAGCCCATCTTCTGCCTGTGAACATCACTGAGAGACACACAACCTTCTGTAATCTCTGCCTTTTTCACTTGTGCTCCAGGCTGTGGAGGTGGATGCTGGTGAAAGAGGAGAGCTGAGGCAGTGCCTGGCTCTCCCTAGCATGGCACTGAATCAAAATGCTTCCCTTGCCATAGGCAGCTGGGAAAACATCTAAAACTTGGCCTGCAACAAGAGCACAGGGCTTGTTCCTCCTGGTGCGACTGAAAAGGGCTGAGCCTGCTAAAGAGGTGAGACAAAGCTCATCCAAAAAGGACAAGCAATCTGACTTGCCGGGAACAACAGCCTGGCACTGTGCAACTTCTCCGAAGCTGCTCAGGTGAGGACAGTGTGGAGCTGCCCACAGCCGGGACCAGGATCTCCCCCTGGATCTCTGTGGCATGGAAAATTCACATTGGGTCAGGATTAGTCAGCTATAAGACACAGACAAGGATCTGAGTATTAAACCATTTAATTCTCAAACCACTCACATGCATAATGTTCTTTTACACAGTGTTAAAATAAAGAAGGAAATGCAATTTTTTAAAAAATACAAACAATTTCAAGTATACATTTATAGAATTTTCCAAGATTCCTACCCAAGTTGCTAAGTTTTCATTCACATTGTTCTTAAAGCTGTCTGATGAGAGCGCTTTTTGCTAAACTGCTTTCAATGCAATTGTACAGTCCCCTCTACCTTGGTTTTATTTCCCCCTTTCCCAACTCTGGTTCCCCTGCCACCCCTGACCACCTCCCGCTGGCTGTCCCTGGACACAATGGCCATGGAGCTTCTGTCTGCCAGTGCCTGCTGGAAGAGGAAAAGGGCAGCAGTCATGAGGACCAGTTTGGGAACAGCTTGGAAAATCACTGAAGACCAGTCTGATATCCACAAGTTACAGCAGGCTCTTCAGCCTACTCCAGACTAGTCTGAACACTGACTTTTTTTCTTGAAATAAGGACTGCAACCAAAAATAAAATAAAATAATAAAAAAAGAATAATTAGTACAGCAGGAAATTTCTTAACTGTGAAAGCAAGTCTTGAGTGTTAGGACACCTGTCCTAAAAAGGTTTGATTTATAGGTCACTAGTTTAAGATGAGAGCACAGTTTCTGTGGTTACTCTGCAAACCAGCTCAGAGCAGAATCAATGTGGGACACATAAACTTGGATTAAAAAAGAAAAAAAAAAACTGAACTGATGAGGGCTCCATATCCATGTTATGGAAAAACCCCACAACTCCAGTAACAGCTTTCTCCTGGCTTTGCTTTAGCTCAGCCCTGGGCCTCCAGCTGGGTTGTAACTGGGTGCAACTTCTGACCTGTTAAAAAATGGGGTTTAAATCTTCTTGACAGGCAAGGGTGGTTTTCTCTTGACAGATTACAAAGTCCCCTAACAGCCACCAGCCCTGTCAGTGCTTGGGCACAGCAGGGTGCTCCAGGCAGCATGGGGCTGTGCCAGCCCGGGGGGCTGCTGGAGGTAGAGCTGCCATGCCCAAGGGTCTGGCAACGTTGCTCCCCCCCGAGCTGTGGCTGCCCAGGAGCTGCCTGCCTGTACAGCTGTGTCCCAAGACAGCCATAGCTGTACTTGTCTAACCAGTTAAAGTGCATTGCTGCAGGAAAGGGTTTGCTTTTTACTTTTTTTTTTTTTTTTTTTTCCCCCCTCT
>VYZQ01002897.1:0-17798 GCA_013400655.1 Mystacornis crossleyi | reverse complement strand
TTTTTTTTTTTTTTTTTTTTTTTTTTTTTTTTTTTAAGAGGAACCTATTTAAAGTGCTGTTCTAGTTTGGAAAGGGACTCTGTTTAGAAAAAAAATGGCACCTTTTCACACTAGAGATTTGCTCTCTCTCTGTGTGTGTATATATATATATGTAAAAATTTGCAGAGTTAGATCTGCTGACTAATGAACAACATATTAAAGTGTTTGTATTTTATCTTATTGCTTTTTTTTTTTTTTTACTGCTGCCTGCTGCCTTGGAGGCAGGAGGGAGATGGATTCTCCTTCACCTTCCCCACCATTAACTGATTTCCCAGTGCAGGAATGTGGTCTCAGCTCTGGCTCAGGGGACAGTTCACTGACACACAGCACACGGAAGGTGACAAAGCCTCCCTGAACTGTCACAGCCCCATGGCCAACCTGCAATGGGTCACAGTGAGGAACTGGAGGCCAAGAAGAACTCTGGACCCCAAGGGGCTCCCATTGCTCCTGTCAGATGCCATTTTCATAGAGTCACTTTACAGAGCAGACCTGCATTTCTGAAACACAGAGGTAAGGAAAACAAATCTCTTTAAAGTGAAAGCTTTGCTGCTAGAGTGTGTAGTGTGGTAACCTCAGCACTCCAAGAGAGAGAGGTAGTTACTGTCCTGTGATTATGCTGCTGCTTAACGTAACTCCATTTCTGGAGTGATTTCTAAAAAACAAAACAAAACAAACAAAAAACCCCAAACAAACAAAAAAAAAAAAAAACCCAACAAAAACCAAAAAACACCACTTAAAAAATCCTGTGCTCTTTATTAAGTTATCCCAGTTACATCTTTCTGGGCAAGATATACTTGACTATTCCCTCTAAGAGGCTTTTATATTTTAGAAATTGATTGTCAGTTAAGTTTGCTACAAGATGAAATTTGATTAGCAAATTGCTATACAAAGCCACTTCCCTTGTTAACTCCTAAAATTCTCTCCCACTATGCAACTATCTGTGCCCTGTTTGGGGGTCACATCCTGTCTGCTCCTGCAGTAGGACAGCATTTCCTGCTCTGAGCAGTTTTAATGGAGAAAAACAAAGTTTTAAAAAAAGCTACTGATACTGTATTCACAGTGTTGTGCAGAAAAGGTGGGGTGACATCAGGGAAACGAGGGGAGCTCTGGGGACAATGGGGCCACAGCTCATGGGAGCTCCAGCTAGTGTTTAACGAACTAGAGGCTTGGGAAAACTGCATTTATTCCTTTCCCTTTTCAGACTAAATTAGTGCTTTGAATACCTTGCTTCCATTTCCATGAATTAACATCTGATCCAATCTTCTCATCCTTCGCTAATTCTCCCTGCAAATGTGGGGCACAAGGTGAGGAATATGTTACTGCAAGAACATACAGGTTCTTGTATACAGGTTCAGAATAACATACATGTTATTCTCCTCCTAATTCAGCTTCTAAAACACCTTACTCAGAAAAGTCTATTTTGCCATCCATGATTGCTTTTGCCTGTCCTAAATGTCAGCCATGTTACCCACCAACACAAAAGAGCCATGCCTTATTTGAATGACAGCACTCCTCTCTCCCTTCCCAATATTTCTCACCAGCACTTGCCCTGTGACAACGCAGCCCTGGAAGCTGTCTGGTGTCAGCTTTCTGCTCAGGCCATCGCCTTAGGGGAGCCCAAGGAATTAGTCTTAAGCAAAGGGTATGACAAAATTCTACTCTCAATCCCACCTGGGGTGCTTCCCCCAACAGTACAATCCTGGCTTAGGAAGCTCTCTAACACATGAAAAAAGTGCCTGCATGCCACCTATACCCTCCTATTCTGCATTTCCAGCAGAGATCCAGGCTGCCCTGTAAACAGCCTCTGCAAACAAACATCGACTGAAAGAACCCCCTGGGCTGGGGCCAGCCACAGTGGGGCTGGGGCTTCATTGCGCTTCCTAAAATCCAATCTGTCAGCAGGAGAACTGCACTGTCCACTTCTTTTTAGTGTCGCCCACAGCTGCCACCCTCCTCCCACCGGCCTCTTGCAGCCAAGATTTGTGTTCAGTTACCAGTGGACAGGTAAGGAAGGATTCAAGAAAAGCTTCACAGTAATCCAGAGAGTTTCTTTAGACATGTAAACTCTCAGAAAATACTCTCGGAGGCACAAACCCCTGTATCAAACCAACGCCCAAGACATGTAGATGAACCAGCGGAGCCCAGGGAAACTTCAAGAAAAAGCTCTTAAAACTTGACCAAATGGGGAACCAATTAATTGGCATCATCAAGTTAAAATTTGTTTCTCTCAGACTAGTTGTGTGACTCCTCCCCCTCCCCCAGACTCAGTAATTTCTATTGGAATTCTAGTGAAAGGCATCCCTGCCCATGGCAGGTGAGTTGGAATAAGATGAGCTTTAAGGTCCCTTCCAACCCAACCGCCTCTGTGATTCTGTGATTTGAGTACCTAATTTCGACTGTATTTTTTTCATTTTATACTGCCACTTTCTGTATTTTATGACCAGCAGTAAATTAATCAATCCAACTTCATTTTTCATTTCTCATTATTTTCACAGTTTCATAGCCAATGATATTGGGTCTGACTGCAAAGGTAATGGGAAGGTTTAAATAAATAAGCCTCACTGCAGTATAAAAATAATGCAGCCATTTCACCATAGATCTGAGGGGAAGGATGTTAAGTACACTAACAAAAACTAAGCTCAAAGTCTGCAAAAAAATTAATGCACTGATTTTTTTAAGTATTGCCTTAGGTAACTGCAGTAAAATAATAAATCAGAGTGTGTCAGATTAAAAAAGGAACTTACACAGCAGTATTTAAAAATACCTGAATATGTTTCAAAAGCTTAACTGATATGAACAGGAAGCCCAGTAAAGCTGCCCATTTTACATGATAAAACAAAAAAGGTAAAAATACAGCTTGGCACGGTCTAATGGAAACAGGAACTTGGAGGCTGCACTCTCCCAGGATGGAGATTTCCCAGCCTTTCTTGAGATCCTGATCCAAAGGTGTTTGACTGTACTCATGGTGAGATAATGTCTTATCATACCTAACCTGATTTTCCTTTGTATAAGCTGCTGCCTACTGCTGCCCCTCCTTCCACCGCGTGCCTCCAGGAAGGGTCTGGCTCCATCTTCTCTGCACCCTCCCTGAGCTGTGGAGTTTAAATAGGATAAATGATCTAGGTAAAGGAGAAAGCACTGAAACAAAACCAAATTTCAGTCTTCAACACTTGCTAGAAAACTCAGAAAATGGGACTTTGAAGTGTGGTACTGCCCTTTCCACCCTTCACTTCCCACCCTTCAGTTCCTTCCAATGAAGTTTCTGAAATGCTCACAGCAAATCTGTCCTCACAGGGGACTGACCCCTTTTCCTTCTTTACTATTCACAGCTCCAGCAGGGAAAACACTGGTGCTGCTCAGCTCTCATGTGCCATGATAGGCATCTTTGGACACCTGTCTTGCAAGGCAGCAGCATTTCCTGCATGCTCCTGCCCCCATGCAGGTTCCAAACCCAGCATTTCCCTGCCCACAGCATCCATGGCATGCCAGATACAAGCACTTCCTCTTCCCAGTGATGCTTTGCTACTGTTCCACCTTTCTACCCACCCCCCTGTGCGGTTCCAGTGCCACCAGCCCCAGCCAGGGCTGAAAACAGATAAGGTCTCTTCTTATTTCAGCTGTCTTCCTCCTCCCTAGAGGCAGAGCTGCTGCCAAGCCTGTGGGACATATTAGATGTGCATTTGTTCTTAGCACTTGCTAATTTCTTGGAAAGGTACCCGGGCACAGAAAATCAGCAAGATCTTATCTTTGAATCTATTATTTCTTCCCACTGGTGACAGCAGAACATGCATCTTCACAGAAGTTACTAACAAACCCCCAACCATTTCTAGACATAAGTAAATAGCAACAGCTCATTTCCTAAAACTTTAAATTAGACACTAAATACATCAGTGGCTGGCTTTGTGGCTTCCTTCTCAGCTCCCAGCTGTGCCAGATCAGTCTGATTTGCTGTCTTATCCCCTTTTCTTTCTAGCTTTGCCAGAATGTCCTTGTTTTACGACAAAACTATTAAGGACCATGAAGAACACCTTCCAGCTTTACCCAGCAAGTTTCAAATTGTTTCAAGGCTGCAACTCCCGAGCACCACAAGTTCTTAAGTCTTACTCATATCCATGTTTTTGTCACCAAAGACCTTTCAGAATTCCCACCTAAGAGAGGTTCCTCCTATTTCCAAGAGACATCATTTCACAAGCTGTAATATTTTGGTTTACAACTGGATTAAAATATAAATTAAATAAGAATAATGCTAAGTGAGTTTATATTGAAACACTTCATATTTGTTTCTATATATGTATATACAGGTATGTGTGCACTCCCTAATGACAGCTAGAGGAAGCAAAAGTCATTCTCCAAAGGCTTCTACTCTTCCAACTAGCATGGTCAACTTATCCATTGCAACAATTCCCTGTGCATAAAAGCTAATGACGCACTGGAAGGTGGTGCTGGCGACGAGCTGGATCACACAGATGTTCAGGAACAGAAAGACAATAAATTATAAGAAGTAGTAGTAACTTGTTCACAGTTGGGATGAGGATAATGTTATGGGAAACCTGAATTGTCTACAGTTCCAGGAATAAAAAGCCAAAGGTCACTGAGAGTTACAGATATACCGCAGTTAATCCTAAAAGCAAAGATAGGATCGGACACAAAGAAAGCAGAAACCATGTGGAATTTCTCCCAGCAGCCTAAACTCTGGTACCATCAGATTCAGCAGGAAGCTTTCCAATACCTCCATCAAAACCAGAATTCCTCCCAAGGATGCTCTGATCACTGCCTCCATCTCAACAATGGACATTTTCCCAAGTAGGAAGACTCCTTGAAGCCAACTCAATCCTACATCCAAAAGAAAATGCTCCCAGCCCAAACATCACATTCAATCTCTCCTAATTCCCAGCCTCAGTGTTTTCCTGTGTTTGCCAAGCCAAAGCCTTTCAGCAGATGGAAATATTTTAGAGATGGTAGGACTCTTCAGGTAATTTTATAACCCCCTTGAGTGGGTTCCAGGTTAGGAATAACCTACATTTCTAGTAAGACTAACTGCAGCAAACCTTTGGTCTGCTGCATTTTACTGGTTATAAAACAAAACAAGAAAACCCCATAGCAAGTCTACTCCAAATCTACTCCAAAAAGTTCTGGTAGACTTTAGTTTCAAGAAACAGCCAGTATTCTTTGCATAGTTCTAACTTCTATTTGGTTACATACATATATGTACACATACATGTACACATACATGTGTATTTTATATTAAAATATCCTTTGAATGACAGTGATTAAAATAAAGATTTTGAGCTCCTCTTTAGGCCCTTTAACTGCAGGTATCAAAACTCTGTGCATGGCTCTCACCTTGTGACAGGAGCAATGCTCAACACAATTATTTTGCTATGGCAGTGGATGCCAGACTTTGCAGCTGCAGTCCTGGCCACAGGCTCAGCTCCCAGGGAAAACTCAAGAGGCCAGACCTTGGCAAAAAGTCTCCTTGAATTACAGCTTCTTGACCTATAGAACAGTATGGGTTGGAAGGGACTTTTAGAGGTCATCTAGTCCAACCATCCTGCCATGAGCAGGGACTTTTCCCATCCCCAAAATATTTCCAGCAGAGTCAGAACAGCATTTGCTGTCACTAATCTGCAGAAACATCTGGATGCTGGCACGGCTAAATTGGCAGGCATGTCATGGATCAAAGAGGAGAGTTTGGTAAAGTTTAAATAATTTTAAGTGCTATTTTTTGTTGGTTTTCAAGATGCATGATCCTATCTACCTCCCAAGCCACCTTCCACCCAAATTAATGGCACCTTTGCAGTTGTCTTCCTATTTATACGTTGGATTCTGCAGGAGAGATGAAGTCAGCAGCAAATAAAAGCTACAACTCTGCTCTTGCAAAGGCCTTGTTAGGGCTGAATCACCCAAAAGTGCCAAGGACTCTGCTCCAAAACCAGACTGCTTGGAGTCACTTCCTGAAATGGGCATCTCACAGTTAAGTGACATTCCTACTGCAGAGGTGTGGGATGGAAACACAGCCACAGAGCTATCACAAAATAAGAGCAGGACAAGCAGGGAGAGCTGTCCTGTCCACTTATTTCAACCTTGAGTTCACAGAGGGCTGAAATCCTGCCCTCTGCACTGAGCCAGCCCCATGATGCTTTTCAGCAGGGCTACAGCTTGTTTCCAATGCTATTCCAGCTCTGAATTTCTCTGCTATTCCCTTCAGCTGTCAGAAGGGAACAGGGTCAGTCACTGCTGACCTCTCTGGGATTAAAACAGCAGCAGAGACACAACACGCTTTCTGTTCTTCCTGCCTTTCAGGCACCCAAACTAAAGTTTAATTATACAGATCATAGCTGGAGAATATTGTAGAGAAGATGTAGGAAAGTCCAAGGGCTGAACCTGACGGTGGGCAATGCTGAGAGGACAAGGAGGGACTGCCCATCTGTACTGGCTGTTCTGGCTCTCACTGGGCTATCCCTGGATCTTACTAAGTTAGCTCTAAGCATGTCCTTAGCTTCCTGTAACAAATTCATAGTCCATAAAGGCTCTCATTTATCCTCCTCTAGCTGCTGGAAATACAAAGCACAGTTTATTTTCACATCCTCCCATTGCATTTTGGCGTTCTCCTTTTCCCAGCTTCACATCAGTCATCCTCCTGAGATGAAGAGGTTTAGCTTTTCTCCAAAGCAGCAACACAGTATTAACACAATTCTTGCTATTTTCACAGCTATTCACAAGGAACCTGGCAGCAGCAGGGAACAGCCGTGGCAACCATCACATCACTTGGCTGAGACTTGGCACCAGGGCTTGCTGCAGGCTTAAGGAGATAACCACAACTCTTCACATTTGGGAGGTGAGTTATTTGCCAGGAAAAAACTAAAAAATGTGTCCACCTCCAAGAAAGCAAACTGTAAAACCAGAGTGTGTTCTCCCTCTTGCCTGAGGCAAGAAAACAAATGGGTTAGTAAGCCCTAACTCTAAAGCAGACAGAAATGTTACGTACAGAGGTATTAAAACACGAGAGTTCTCTTCACATCCTCCTTAAATCACAGTTGAAATCACAGTTTTGGCAGAAAAAGATGCAGCTAGACGTGGGAATGCAAAGCTGTGCCTCAAACCCATCACAGAACAATTCACACTTGGAAAGCTGGCATCTGATTCTCCACAGCTTTGGCGCAACCATAAAGAGCCACACCAACGCAAAGGCAACAGAACACAGTATCATTCTGTTAGGGAAAGCACCTCTGAGTAGCTACACCACTGCCAGAAAATTAACATGAGGTTTCTCCATAGCATGTATGACCTCCACCCCCTTTTTCTTGAACCTTGGTCTCATCTGCACTCATGAACCAGTGAAAGAAAGGTTTAATAACGATTCCTTCAGAACTGGTTCCACTCTCTAGTGCAGATGGGCCTGAACGGGTTTCAGCACTGTTCAAGAAATATCAGACATCATGATTCTCACACATACATACACATCCATTAAATGTACAGAAATAATATCAAAATGATTCCCACTACCACACCTTATACTGACTCTAGCTACAAGCTATAAACTTCACCTCAGTGAGGCATGGGCAAGAATATTGGCTCTTTTGCATGCAATCAGAAATGATCATTTATACAGTGGCAACCTCTGCAAAAAAAAAAAACCCAAAACAAAACCAAAAGCAAATATAAAGGAGGAAAAAATAAAAACCTTTCACAAGCTTTGTTTTCAGCCTAGTAAGGTATGAAGGACCAATTTCATGGTTTTCACTAGGCCACTTGAAGTAGTGAATCAGCAAACAGGATGGCATCCTGTACTGTTTGGATGCTCCTCCGTTCACAGTATTGATACAGTAAAACAAAAACCTGCTCAAGAAACTCACACCTATGCCATGGGAACAATGGCATTCATCATTTTATGTCAGCCCTTCTTCACTACGGTTGCCACCTGTCTCAGAAAAATGTTGCTTGTGTAACAGTTACTGCACCTTCACCCTTCTCTTCACAGCAAGCTTAGCAGGGAAACTTTCCCACTATACTTTTATATAATATACATACATAAATAATTTCATGTTTATAGTTTGGTAGTATTCTTTTAAAATTTCTATTTTAAAACAAAAATCTTTTAAGCAACTAAAAGTAACTTTTGATGCTCTCTAGTGTGAACAGGATAAGATTTCAAAGTTTTTAACTTTTTTTTTTTCATTTTTGGTAACTTCAAAAGCTATGACTAAAGCAGCACATCTCCACTCCTCCCCGCACCTTGATTGCAACAAAACCTACCTTGGCTACCCTTTCACCTCATCCTCTGCCACTGCTCTCTGGCAACCTGTTTCAGTACCGTGCTGTTTGACCTTTGCCAGGAAACCTGACGGAGCTGGTTGTTTGGGTGGCCAAATCACTCTCTGTGTGATGGATGCCCTTGACAGGAGAGGAGGAAGAAAGGACAGAAGGTAAATGGAGGTGAAATATCAGTTTTCCTGTTTGAAATGGTCAATGAAATGGTTCTTTGCAGGTGCCCAGCTCAGAACACCTGCAAAGGTTCCTCTTGTAGGAGCACATCCCTGTTACATATGATACTGGCACCAAGCCCTTCCCCACACACAAAAACACATCAGAGCCACATCTCTCCAAGAGAGAGACGGGAGGAACAGTGAGACCCTTCACACATAAAAAATATATAAAGCAAGGCAAGAATACATCACCCTTCTCCAAATTATTCCCTCCAAAGGGGCAGGAAAATGATCCCGAGTACCAACTGGCAAATGGGGAAGGCAAGAGCTGGAGATGTTTCCATGTGCCCAAAACTGCAGTCAGACTGCAGGTCAAGCTTTATTGTCACTTGGTCAGTCTCCTGCCTGCTAAGCCCCTGCTCTAACCACTCATCCAGCTTTCTTGCTGAAGCAAGATGAAGTGTATTTCTTTTCCAATGTCTCATTGTTCCTCCCATCACCTTCCTTATCACATACACATTATACACCCTCAAGAGGACTCCTTCACCAAACCTGATATGCATCATCTGTCATCCATTCCCCCCCTCCATCATGAACAACTTGGCATCAGAATTAGAGAAAACTCTTAAAATATTGCATATTTTTTTTTAAAAAAAGATGTCAGGATATTTGCACTTATCTACCTGTCCCATGCTTTTCTGGTTATGAACCACGTAAGCCCGTGCAAACACCTACAATACACACGCAGGCATGTCTCTCCAGGTTTGCTAAACTTGCTCTAAACATCAGAGCTACTCAAAATACAAAAATGTTAAGTCCATGCAAGGGAACGGGGTTGTGATTGCTCTAGGAACCGTTCACTTTTAAGTCTCCTGAACTGATATAAGGAAATAGAATAGGGTTCTCTTTTCTTTTTGCATTTCATTGATAAAAAAGTTATCAAACTAGTTTGTAGAAACAGGTTTAAAAGCAACCACCTGCGATTGCTCGGCTGTGACAACAGCATTGCAGTATTTTCCATATCCTGTATTGCTGTTCTAAAAGATCAAGTGCATGTCGAGGGGGAAGCAGGGGTGAAGGAGGACTTTGGTAACCAGCCTCTAACTCCGCAATTCAGCCACTCCAGAAAATCTCTTCCTAACCCTTGGCAACACCTGAAGCACGACAGCGCTCCAGCCAGGATGTCAGAGTGCTCTGAGCTCTCCAGATCAGCACCAGCAGAGGACAACCTCCTCTGGAAGAGCCCTCCAGCCCTTCTCCCAATGCATCAGAGTCTCAAGCAAACCTCACAGCTGCTAAATTCCACTCTCAGTAGCTGAAGTGCTTCCTTCACATTTTGCTGACTCTGGAATACCACTTTGTAGCTGTGCCCACTTTAACAAGGGGCACCAGAGCCGCATGCCTGGAACAGGCAAGCCCAAAGCCCTAAAATAACAGTTTAAATAAAAACGTAAAGAGACACACCAAAAATAAGACAGGGATAAATATACTCAGGCAAGGCAGGTTCCACCAGGACAGTCTTTTTGTTTTCTTTACTGTGGCAACTACCTGGGGAAGAGAGAAAGGCAACAGCCCCTGGGCCCTGCTCTCCCCTTGAGTGGGAGCAGTAGATATGGCTCTGTGGCTGAACCCGGCACCGCCGGTGGGACACCCTGCTGGGCCACAGCACTGTCCAGAAATACAAATGACTGCTTGTCCCAGATCACTACAGAACAGTAAAAAAATTTAAAATCCTGTCGATCCCTGAATAAGAAGTTGATTGACACAGTTGTTCCATTTTTCTCCAAGAGGAGGAGGAATAAGGGAGAAAAACATTTAACACTCTATGGGGGTGTGTGTGTAGGTGTGTGATAGGAAGAAGGAGAGAAAGATTTTTCTATTTTGGCAACATCTTGGGAGCTTCTTTCTGTTCAGTGGTGGCATTGCACTAATTACAGTACCAGCCTGCCAGGTTGGTGCTGATTCTTTAGAGCCAAGAATGGGAAGACGGTCCTTTCTCCTAGGACTCCACAGCTGCATTTCAATCTGGCCCAGTTGTAGACACAGATCCTTGTGCTGTCTCCCCCACTGCCACAGCCTCCTCCTGTGGAGGAGATTCCTCCTCCGCCTGCCCCCGGGATGTGACGGTGGTCTCAGGGGAGATGCTGTGGGGCCCCTCCAGGGGCAAACAGCCAGGGTGGTTCTTGCGAAAGTGCTGGTTGAGGATGGCCTGGAAAGGGAAGCTTTTTCCGCACACGTGGCAGTGGAAGGGCTTGTTGCCTGTGTGCTTGCGGATGTGATATTCCAGCTGATCCTTGCGGGTGTACTTCTTCCCACACATGCGGCAGACAAAAGGTGTGATGCCCATGTGGAGCCGCATGTGCCGGTCCAGGCTGCCCTTCTGGTTGAAGGATTTGGCACAGTAAATACACGTGAGCCGTGGGTTGTAGCGGAACCAGCGCTCTGAAACCTCCTGCTCCCGCAGATATTCCACGTAACCACTCACTCCAAGCATGGCTGATTCCTCTCCCTGCCAAAGAAATAGCAGAGATTTAAATAACTAGCAGCCTAAAACAAGTTGCAGAGAAGATCAGGACCAGGTTCAGCCAGTAAAGCATGTGCCAAACCTCGAAATCAGCAGCACTAATGTCTGCAGCCTCAAGCACACATTTAAGTGCTTAACTGGGGCCTTGGGGTTCAAGACAAACAAGCAGTCAATTAGAAACCACTGCTGCAGAGGTCCCTTCTGCCAAGCCATTCCCTGGATCTGGTGAAGAAAAGACAGCCCTTGACACAAGGGCGCTTGGCCACTGTCTTTGTAGGTTACAATGTAAGATGTAACCAAAAGTATGTATTCTATCACCATCTTCATAAACTGTTAAAAACAGGTGGAGCAGTGTTCTTTATCGCTTCCATGACACATCCCTGGTAACTCCCTCTCGGGAGGATATCTTCTGTTAATGGGCCATCAAGTCTCACTGCCTGACTCATAAAATTACATCATCCCATTTTGAGATGCTCCGCCCAGGGCGGGGAATCAAGCATTCCTACCTGGATATAATCTGAGGTTTGGAACACCACAGACAGCCTTGTCTACTGAATTCCCAGAGGACAAGAGCTACATAACCACCTTCAGAGGAAGACCAGACCCTTCTACAGGATCACTGCTTCAACAGAACCACATCTATCACTTTAGGAGGACCACAGCCACCATTTAATCGGACTGCTACCACCACTCAGACCAACAGGGTGTCAGGTTGTATCCTCACTCTGTCACTTTAAGCCAGTGTTTCTGTATTATTGCCTTTATCTTAGTTTTCCTATTAAATTGTAATTCTGACTTGGGATCTACCACTGGTTTGCTTTCAAACTAGTACAGCCACCAATTCAGTTGGGGACTATGTGCCAACACTGGTTACTTTTTTCAAAATTTGTGCCAGTTTTATTAAAACACTTGAGTGTATCACCTTCTGTTTTCCTTACTAAAAGTTGGAAAAAAGAAGCTAATTTATGAGCTTGCAGTAAAACAAAGGAGGAACAAACCACAAATTGTATCTGAAAGTTCAGGTGTCATTTTACATAGGTATTTATTCAGGTGTCACTTGGGGTTCATTTTATAATGTGTCACATTTGCCTGCCTGGCTGTGTAACCCATCCCAGCCCGGTGGCGTCACAGACAAAGATGTGCCTGACCCAGCTCGCACAGCAAGGACTCCTCTGCATTTTCTGAAGCCACACAAACAGCCAAGGGCAACCCGAACCACAAGCCTGGTCTCAGGACAGACACTTGTGGCCATCATATTCAGATTGAGCAGAAACAGACCAACTCCAGAATGCTTCTGTGCTGGAAATGCACTGTTTTACTCTTCCACTGCTGCTTCCCAATGGTGCCAAACATTGAGAAACAAACCAGTGTAACAGCAGGAGGGTATCTCCTCCACCAGCCAGGGCTCTGCAGGCATGAGCAGCAGCCTACCTGTGGCAGGTGTGGCTGAATCCAGCTGTACAGGCATAGGGAAGCTGCTCAGGACTAAAGGAGATACACAAAGGTCTGGTTCTTCCTTTCCACTCTACCACTGCTATGGGGCAGGGATTACAGGCAGGCTATTTTAGTATGGATATGGCAATGCCAGGAGAGTCAAAGGTGATGATACTTCCCCATGGTGTGTAAAGCCTAAGGTTTCATGTTTCAGGCCGTCTCACAATGAAGAAATAAGAGCAGCTTTTCTGTAGGCAGAGCTAAAATTGCTTAATACGTCACATTTCCCCTAGAGGGTTGGTTTGACCTGAAATTTTCTCAATGTCTTCTGAGGACACAAAACAAAGCTTTGCAAAACAGGAACAAAAAGGTATCTGTTGTTTCACGGAAGTGTCTAACAAAGTCAGCAGACAGCAATCATAATTTTTTCCCCCTTGCTTCACTTGGTCTTACTCAAGGGCAAAGCAGCCTAGTATCTCCTTACCCACCTCCAGCCAAGTCCTTTGCTTATGCACTGGCACATTCCCTACCTGTCAGGCTCACAAAAGTTCTTCTACACTGTGTTGGCTGACACGCTTGCACTACAGTGGCACTGTGACAATAACTGGATGCAACAAAATTAGACCAAAATGATAAGGCACAGGTATTACTGCTGTGTCCCGCTTTGCTGCACTCTACAGCCCACTGCCCTCGCATTTCTGTGCATCTCTCCCTCCTACCCCAAAACTGTGCCCAAGAAAGCAGAGAATTCAGAGCTCCTTTATGTTGCAAATCCTGCTGTGCAACACAGTCACTTGGAGAAGAGACAGAGACCTCTGAAAAAATCCACAGCTCTTTGACACTCCACCCTGAAAGGTTTATTGGTGTAGTGCCTGGAGGGCTTTTGAGAATGGTTTTGGTACCGGCATAGGAAGGTTCAGCTGTTGTCATCTGTCTTCCACAGAAGCCAAGCCACACTTCCTCCCTCTGCTCAGGCACTTGCTGCCAGTGTTTGAGGGCACATCCAGCTCTGCAGGCAAATGGGGTTTCTCCTCAGGAGTTGGTGGCCTGCCCAGAATAAGGGTGGATATTTACGCCCTCAAACAACAAGAGAAACTCCTTGTGTTTTCCAGGTACCCGGCCAAAATCCCGAACAACAGCCAGAATCAGTTTTAAATCGTACATGGCCAGCACATGTTCTCCTGTGAGCAAGTAAATCCTTTGCCAGAGTAAATGCTCCTTGTATCACACACACTATTGCTTGCAAATATAAAATATGACACGCTTAATCACAACACAATCTCCTTCACCTTCAAGCCAACATTTACTCACAAAGTTCTTGATCTGCCTACCTGGGAACTGGGCTGCTTGGGCTCGTCCATCCGCCCGGGAGACTCGCTTTTTGATCTGTACCGCTCAGTCACAGCAACCATGCTGCCAGAAGGACTAAATCTGTGGGGTGGGGGAAGAGTGTAAATGGAATTTTTAACGGGCATCAGGTCACTAAAGTGTTTAGAACAATGGGTGAGCAATAGAGGCACCTGTATAGCATCTCTTCATTCTTGTCAGCTAACACACTGGAGGTGGAACGGTGCAAGTATAAAGGAAAAACCAAATCATACTGGTCTATGGTTTCAGTCTAAACATTTGAAAAATAAAATTGAGTCATTTGACTTCCAGTTCAGCAACAGAGTGGGGTTGCTATCATGAATAAACCAATATGGGCCTGGTGACTCAGGTCAGAGGACACCTCTCCTCCAGCACCCACACACTCCTCCTCCATTCGCAGTATGAAACACAAGGGATGTGATGGACTGCAGGTGGGAAACAGTGCATACAGACTGCAGTGCAAAAAGAGATGCTAGAGACTAGCTGATCCAAGGAAAAGAACTAAGGAAGTAGGAAAGCATCTCCAAGGGCCAGCTCAAGACTGTTCCCACTGATTGATTTATTAAGCAACAAGTGACAGAATAACCACTGCTTCCAGGTAGCTGTTTCCCCATGGGATTGAGCTAGAAGAGAGTTAGATGTGAAGGGAAACCCCAGAATAACAACATCCCAAACACAACACACCTGCCCTTTATCAAATCCATTCTCTAGCCTGAGAGGCAAGAAAGCAAATGCTGGAGTGGAGGAGAAGCAGATGGATGGAGAATCCAAACACAGCAGATTTCACGACTCATTTTCAACAAAGGCTTTCTGTTCTCGCATATAAATCAAAACAACAGCGGAGGCCACTGGGTTCCCACTTCAACTGCCCCAGAAGATGTAAACCCAGGGCCCACTGCTGTCATAGACCACTGGGAAGACGTTGACCTACAGCTACTGTCTGGCTTGTTTCTCAGCCAGAACCATCCCCAGATTTTCGGTCCAGAAGGCACCAGTGCAATGGCACTTTGTGTAACATATACTGTATATGACCTAATTAATCTGAATGCTGAGTCCTGTATCTACTGAGGCTGAACTGAACATCTTTAAACAAAAATCCCACCTCAGCTGAAACACTGAGAGGTAGAGATCCCAACCTCTACAAGCTAATAAGTAATTTCCCAGTGGAGATCCTGGTCTGATCACTATCCAGCCAAAATACTATTACCCAAACTAAATATGCTTCCTAACACCAGGTAAAAACCCTTGGGCTCTTATGCTTAAGATGGCTACAGGAAACAGAAAGAGGAAATGTTCCAAAGCGACTGACCCAGCCAAGTCAGAATCTTGCATAACCTCCTCTTATAGCCAAGGTGAGTAATTAAGTTAAAGAAAACCTACCTGTCAATCTCACTGCTAGTTGGCCTGACCACTTTGGTTCCAGAGGAGCCCAAGGCAAAAGCCTCCTGGCCCAGCGATCCATGGCCCGTGGTGTCGATCACCATGGCCGTGACCTCCTCAGCGCTGCTCCCATCTTCTCCTGAGGGCTGGTGCTCTGCCCCCAGCCACTCCTCCAGGTTTTCCGTCTTGATGTGTACTCCTCCCAGGACCCGCATGTCCTCGTCATTCCGTGCCCCGTGCTCTCCCATTCCCGTCTCAACATACCACTGTCCTGCTCTGTTAATCCGCAGGATGGGCTCCCTGCCTTCCACATCTGAACTCTGCTCAATTATCTGGGGGCTGGTGGACTCCTCAGGTGGGCTGAGCTCCCGAATGTCCAGCACTGTGCTAACCTGGCCCAGGCGACTCCCCTTGGAGGTGTTGTGATGTGGGCTCAGGGAACGGTTTAGATTCGGCGTCACCCGGTGAGACTCAGGTGGTCTCTCCTGATGCTTTGTCCTGGTCTGGCTCAATTCCACTTCCACCTCCGCCACATTAATTTTGAAATGAATCCCCTCAAGGATCTGTGTGCATTTGTCTATGATGTGCTGCATCTGCAAGAAACTGGCAGCTGTCAGGTAACTGATGATGTCAGCCAGCTGCAGACATATCCTGCCAGTGTAGCAGAAGGAGAGGAGCTGCTCGAAAACAGAAGGGTTCTTGATGACGGAGATGGACACGGTGCTCATCTCGTTCAGGGACATGTGGTCACGGAAGTAGGGTGAGCTGGCAGCCAGCACCACCTTGTGCGCACGGAAAGCCTGGCCCTGCACGTTGACCACGATGTCACACAGCCGACCCTGCATGCGCAGCTGGTTCAGGTGACTCAGGACAGAGTTACTGAAGTCAGGAATCTCCAGCTGAATGTTCCCACTCTTCTCCATGGCTGTCCCAGCTGCAAGTGCACAACTCCAGTGGAAGAGGGAAAAGATTCCATCATTAGCAGAGCCAATCATCTGAATTTAGAACATTTTCCACCTGCTTCAACACAGTTTGAAACACTGGAGTTTTTAGAGACCTTCCTCACCCACTGAATTGCCACACACCTGGCAGCAGCTCTGTCACAAACGAGTGTGTTTGTGATCGCTTAAAAACACATCAATAAAGCTCACTGATCTCTCCATGCTATGCATCCCCCTGCACAAGAGTTCTGCGAAACCAGTCCCTGACAGATCCCCATTCCCTGTGGCTTAAGCGTGCAAAACACTTTGTTCAGCCAGCCTCAATAAAAGCACATTTACATGTAAAAAGAACATTAAAAATGGCACAGGTACTAAAAATAGGCACCTGATTGCATAATGGATTAAAATACTCACCACTTGTACCTTCTAAGCACTCTGAAAATGAAAGTAATAGGGAAAGCTCATTTGTAAAACAGGAACCGAGAAGGAGACACCGGGACCCAAATCCTCCTGAGACTTTTGAAAAGTTGGCCAGCACACATCTGACCTCAAGGCATCCTAAGTGCCTTGTTAACCTGAGACATCCATCATACGTGGCACTTCTGACATGTGCCAGAAAATACGTAACAGGAGGGTGAAAAAAACCCCTGCAGCCCAGGAGAGCTCAGAGGGCCTCAATCAGGATCACTTTTGTAGGGTCCCAAGAGAATTCACTTTGGCCATCACTAAGTTCCCATCCTGGCCATACCCTAAGTCAGTAACTCCTGGACTCCTTCCCAAGTAGAGTAACAAAGGGACTGTTCCACTCGGGTTACAATTCACAAGAGTGCCGCTCTGCTCCGGCTGCAATCCAGGTAAATGGTTTACCCAGGCTATACATGGCTCATCCCTTGTTTCCCACCTTGGCTGGGATCTTCCTTGTTGTTCCCACCTCTACCACACAAGAGCTCCTGGTAGGCTCAGAGAGCACCTCATGGCCCAGATGGTGCAGTCGGGGAACCCTTCACCACTCAGCCAAGTCCGTCAAGGCTTATCAGGAGACTGAGATCTCAGAGCAAGGCCAGGGAGGGGGGGTTGGGAACGTATAACCACATCATCACATTTCATTTTGACAGAGTTTGAAAAGAAGCCCTGACCATATATGGTAAAAATTTGGAATGAACGAAAGTTAGATGTAAACTCATCCAAAAAGAAAAAAAAAAGGAAAGTAAATAAGCCTGTTAAAGTCCACTCATGGCATGAGCAGATTCCAAGCTGGATAGCATCTGAACTGTGGATTGAGTAGAGTCCTGCAGATGTCAAAACCATTTCAGGCAGGCTGAGAATACCAAAGCTCACAGGGCCCACTCTGAGGAATCTCCAAATCAAAGCGACTGGCACACAGAAGAGCATGTGTGCCTTTGGAGGACTTTTTCTTTGGAATTTATGAACATTGCAGCATAGCACATGTCCATGTGCCCAAGCAGGCTTTGTGCAAACTTGGCAAACTCAGTTACTAAACATGAAGCTGCAGGACAGCCTGTCAATCTTGTGGAGTTGTGCCAAGGGATTTCAAAGTGGTGGGATGGCTGCGTGTCCCTGGGGAAGTCAGACTGGAGTGCAGAAAGCTTCACAAGGTGCAGCTGAACAGTGCTAGGTCTTAAGGCTTCTTCTCTCCTTCCCCTATTACAGAATCCCAGAATGGTT
>VYZQ01002894.1:23879-34777 GCA_013400655.1 Mystacornis crossleyi | reverse complement strand
CCGCCCGCAGCCCGGGCACCGCCCGCCCCTGCGGGGTGACAGTCCTAGCGGCAGCGCCGCCCCGTGCAACTTTTTCCCCCGTGTGGGGCCGGCTGTGGCGCCGCCGAGCCCTCCGGCGCGGCAGGCCCGGGCGAGCCGTCCGCTGCGGCCGAGGCCGAGCCCCGGAGACGGTGCAGCCTCTCCCCCCGCCGCCGGGGGTGGCTCGGCCCTGCGCTTCCTGGACGGGCAGGGCGAGCGTCGCGCCGCGGCCACCTCGGGGCTGCCCGGGAGTCCCGGCCCCGGGTGGCGTGGGGAGCCGGGCTGGTGCCCGCGCCGGGATAACGCCCCCGGGGCGGCGGAAAGAGTGTCCGTAGGGATCGCTGGGGCGGGAGCGGGCGGCGCGGCGTCCTGCGCGCCTGTGCCTGGGGCTCCTCCATCGTCCCCGCGCTGCTGGGGAGCTCTGGCTCGGAGCAGCTCTGCCTCGGCGGTGGAGGGGCTGCAGGTCCCCGAGCAACGGCCCCTGGAGAGCGGCTGCTCTGTGGCGGGGACTGCAGTGGATGCAGGGCTCCGAAATGGTTAACCTGCCTGCCACTTAAACGGGACGGAAGTTCAGACTGTACTGCTCTCCTAAGTTTTTAAATTATCATTACTAATTTAATTTTTCTGCTGAAGTGGTCTTGATGCTCACCTGCCTTCGTCCATAGTTTGCAGCCTTTATAAGGTCTTTGATATGTTTCAGAATAGGATGTGCCGTACAGTGTTCACAGTACTTATTCAATTTGTATGTGTTTGGACTCGTTCAAAGTCTTGTGATAGAATCTCCACAGATTCAAAATAATTATTTCAGATTGGAAGTGGTATAAAGGTATTACTTCGTGATACATCACGAACCTCACTTCCTTGCAGAAAATACTGTTCTGATATGGAACTTAACTCGGTCGTCTCCGCTTGGAGAGTGTACTTCAGAGAAAGCTGCAGTTTGAGTCACAGGTGTGTAGACACCTAGTGGGGAGAAGAGTCGGTCTCCAAGCAAATTTCCCCACTTACCCCTCGATTCTCATTGTTTCATTGTCTCCATGAGCATGTTAGTCAAACTCATCCTGCAGTGCAAGAGAGGCTTGTGTTAGGTGCTGTTTCTCTAGGGATTTTTGGTATTAGTATTAGAGAAGTCGCAGTACAAGGAGATATGGTTATTAAATTTGTTAATATAAGGCTGAAGAAAATCTTTGCATCTTGTATTAGGGTTGCTGTACCAGTTACACGTGCACACCCCTCTGGTATCAATGTGCATGCATATGCAGTATAGGAGTTTGTATTCTCCGGCACCAAAGGAATGATAACTTGTAGGGATGGAAACAGTTGGGTACCAGTGAAGTGGGAGCCAGATGTCATTTTTAACAGGGGAAGAAAGGGAGGGTGAAGGAGGAGATTTCATGTCCCCTTCCTTTTCCACCTAAATTTGTAGGAATGTCTTGAGTTTTTCTGTTGAATTTTAAATTTTATCACCACTGAAATGCCCAACATAAACCATTCTGCTGAGAGACCAGAATTCTGCCTGAACTCAGGAATCTTTCAGTGGGATCAAGCTCATAGACAGTAAATAAAAACCAAATGAACATTGATTGTCTTACAATACTTCTGCTAAGTCTGTGATGTTTGGTAGCATCAGGTAAGCAGCATAGTTTGGTTTTTCAGAAGTGGTTGCAGAAATTTCTAATTAAAACTTTGGTGGCAGCTGGGTGTCTAATACATGTGGATAGATTTGCAAGTTGCTAAATACTTGCGTACAAGCTTTTTGAAATAGGAAGTCTAATTCAGGCTCAGATAATTCTTTCCTATGACAAAAACTGGTTGCAAGGGATGATAAGGAAGTTCTTCAAGAACTTAAAAGATTTCCTTCTGTGTTCTGTCACGAGAGATGTTGTGCAACATGCTGCAGGGACCTGATGGACTGAGAAGTAGCCACATACAAATTAGGGATCAGGTTCATTCACTGACACAGAAAGTCCATATGCATTCTTATAAACACTTCTTAGCTTGTCAGTCGTAATTTAAAGGACTTGATGACTGAGACATTAGAAAAACTAGTGTGGAAAAGAGCTGTCTGATGTGCCCTATTCCAGCCCTGTCTACTGGTGTCTCTTTACACTATAAAAAGGGAATGTTTCACAAAAAAAAAAAAAAGAGCTTTCTATACCTTGAGTATGTAGTACGCAGTCAATATTTTACCTGCTGGTATTACACAGCTGTCTCAGGTCTTTTATTCAGATGTAGTTTAGGAGTTTCACTGCAACTTTGAGTAGTTAGCACTTTCTGCTTTCCAGTATAGTATTTCAAATGATGATTTGGCTTGTCTTTTTAAGTACATGAAAATGAGTAACAGTTGAAATAATGTTTAGAAAGCTTTCACTATTCTATATGTCTTTAAGCAACTGTTCTCTAAATAGATTCGTTTTTTAGTCATATTTTTTCTTTTTACTGTATAGTTGGGCAACCTTGAGCCAAAAGTTCAGACCTGTGTTCTCTTGCCTTTAATGCAATTTAAGCATGCACCCTGATACACTCCTGCTAAGGCTGCTTAGGTGGTCTGGGTGTGCCTGTTTCAGTTGCTGATTGTTTTTCTAGTATTATACCATAAACACATTAAAAAAACATCTGGAAGATGGGGGAGCAGTAAAGCCCCTCTTTAAAAAAGAAAAAAAAACGGGAAATATGGTATTCATCAAGTAAAAGCACTTTTGAATCTTTGGTTTTTTTACAGGTTATGAAAAGACACGTTCCTCCAAAAGGTTTTTTTGAAATACAGGCTTTGGGATGGGGATTGTTGCCCATCCTCACCCTTGTCATAAACAGGAGGAGACTGAATACCCTAGTGGTCAATGCTAATTACAGTAAGCTCCTCCTCTGTCTTGACAGACCTTTTGTACAGAAGGGGTGTGGCTGTCTGGCTTCAGGGAGATAATATATAAAATCTTGCTGCCAGGTTAGATACTGCACTAGAGGGATAGCTCCAGGGCTTAGTCCTCTCACCCTGGGACTTTTCAGGAGCTCTAAGTCACAGAGAAGGAAGCATGCCTCATACTGCAGGGGTAAAAATTTGATTCAAGTAATTTGACATATATCCTTTATAAAAATGCAAACATTAGCTGGAGATTTTTTTTTTTTTTTTTTTTTCCTTTTTTTTTTTTTTTTTTTACATAGGTTTTTTATTTGGGACAGTTTTTTCCGGGNCAGGGCTTAGTCCTCTCACCCTGGGACTTTTCAGGAGCTCTAAGTCACAGAGAAGGAAGCATGCCTCATACTGCAGGGGTAAAAATTTGATTCAAGTAATTTGACATATATCCTTTATAAAAATTGAAACATTAGCTGGAGATTTTTTTTTTTTTTTTTTGTGCTCTTGCTTGATTTTATTGTTACATAGGATTGTTATATGGGACAGTCTTTGCCAGGGTTGCGGAAAGCTTAAGTCATAGGTAGAATCCCAAGTTCACAATCATCGAGAGAATGTGAAATGATTTAATCAGATTTCTCTTCTCTTTCCAGGAAAAGCATGTGTGCAGAGTTTGGTGGCAGAATATTTAAGGTACGTGGGCAGTCTGTGGCAAATACATCCGAAGAAAGCGTGACTGGCTAAGGAGTCGGCTGAATTTGTGTATGGAGATGCAGAAGTGCAGGCAAGCCCAGGAAAAGAACTAACTGGAAGAATACTGGTAGACACAGAAGAAGTGGAACACTTAACTTCTGCAATAGACAGTGACTCAGAATAAATACATTGGTAAAAACATCAGCAGTGAAAAGCCAGACTTTGGTATTTTTTCATTCTCTGGTGGATTTTGTTACTTAAGAGACATTTTCTTCATCCCATTTAATACATCTTGAATTTCTCTGTACATAAAACTATAACTCGACAATTGCATTTTGATACTGTTTAATAACACTTTTGAATGTTAAATCTTTTGCCAAGATGAGTGCTGAGGGATATCAATACAGAGCTTTATATGACTACAAAAAAGAGCGAGAAGAAGACATTGACTTGCACTTAGGAGATATATTAACTGTGAATAAAGGTACCTTACTAGCACTTGGATTCAGTGAAGGGGAAGAAGCAAAGCCTGAGGAAATTGGTTGGTTGAATGGCTTTAATGAAACCACAGGGGAGAGGGGGGATTTCCCAGGAACTTACGTAGAGTACATTGGAAGAAAAAAAATATCTCCCCCCACTCCAAAGCCTCGTCCTCCTCGGCCTCTTCCAGTAGCACCAAGTCCTGCAAAAGCTGAATCAGAGAGTGAGCAACAAGGTCAGTATTCAGAAGGTGTGTGTATCCCCCATGGTTTCAGGTATTTATGTTTCACAATCTTGTCTGACTGTACATTCATGTATATAGCACCTGCTGGTCAGCTTTTTTAGTGTACGGCTCATTTCAGTCAATTAAGAATTGTTTCTACATTGTAATATTTAGCTCACACACCTTGCAGTTTCATGTGGTTTGTCTCAGGCACAGGCACCAGTGACTTACTGTGAGGTACATCTCGCAGGTTGGGAAGTATGCTTATAGTTCTCCACTATAAAAACCTAAGTGGAAAATGAGATGCTTAACATTTATTTTAGGTTTCTAAGAAATGGATGGAACTGTGTCCTTTTGTGGTTCATCAAACTCACTATTGAGAAAGCTCTCAGTGGGTCCAATAGTACGCATTCTAAATAAAACTATGTTCTTACCGCAAATCTCTTGCTAGCAGCAAAAAGTACTTTGTGGTCTTGGTGGGTTACCTGTGGCATTAAAGGTAAGAATGAATATTTAAAAATGAACAATGAGATTATAATAAAGAGAAATTCAGATTTATCACTTTTAGAGCGTATGGCATGCAGTAGGAAAAAATAGACTTATATAAAAAAAGGTTAAACAAAGGAAATAACTTCCTGAGTTGCTTTCTAACCTGTATTTGCAACAGTATGTTAGACAGAACTCAGAATTTTATCAGAACTCTTCTGTTAAGAGAAGAAGCAAGTCTTCTGTTTTAAAATTGGAAAAGCTTTGGGGTAAAAACTAAAACAAAAAAACCCTTCTTCCAAGTGATTTTCTCGCCTTTACTTACTAACATTAAGATAGTTGGGTTTTACAGATCAATAAGCCAAATACCTTTTAGAATAGACTTCACAGCCTATTGGAGAAGTTTAGACTGGCTTATATTTCTTCACCTTCTAATGCTTCATAAATTCTCTGGGTTTCTAGCTGTAGGAAATAAGAGTTGTAATATGCGATCATGATTTTCACAGTGACACCATAATAATAAATAGTATCATCACACTGCCTACACAGAAATGTTTGCAGCATCACTTGCAAATTTGTGGTATTAGTTTATCAACTTCCATCCTTCTGTGAATATTTTAAGTTTATATTCAGCTTTGCTGATAACCAGCAAAGATAAGAGCAGAAATATAGAAAAATGTATGTCGCAACCAAACTGACCTGGCAGAAGCATTTCTGTGTTGATGGGGAATAAAGAGTGAATCTGAACTGGTTTATGTAGCAATGTTCCGAAGCACTGTAGCAAGCGTTGCTTGCAAGTCTGCAGCACCTAGGTGTAAATCATCGTTAGGATGAAGGTGAGGGCAGATAAGGGTGTAGTAGCATTTGAAGTTATACTGTCCCTGTCTCTGAAGTCCTTGAACTCTTAACTGCTAGTCATTAGAGTCTCATGTTTTCTCTTTCATTAGAGTACTTCTGAAAATGGGGTATTTCCTTTGAAAAGAAAAACTATTATATCTTTGATCATTCTTTGTACTGGATATTAATGTGTGCTGCTCAGGTAACACTGACTGTTTTCTTAACCCACCTGTGGAGATAGTTGTCACCATCCTGTGTTACTGTAGAATAAACATGGCTTTTTGGATAGACATCTCAATGCTGACAGGTCATTTTGAGCAGCAGAGAATGGAAAGAAAGTCCCATTCTTTACGTGTGCATGCTGTAGTGAAGCAAGCAGCATCCCCGGCTTTGATGTTTATTGGTTTAAAAAGTAGTGCTTTGTAACTTCCTTGGTTTCTGTACTCATGCTTGCTTGATGCTTCTGTTCACAGCTCCATGCTGTGAGGTGGCCACAGCACTCTGCTGGGAAGTCCTGGGGTTAATCTTGCTGTTTCCAAGCCTGCCCCAGGACTGTGTTTGCAGCAGATGTTTATGGGAGTTTCAGCTGCTGGGAGTTACCTTGGGAAATTCTGCTGCAGATTTGGGGGGCTCTGCTTATATGTAACCTCCTATGTGAGGTTTATTGGCTTTAGACAAATTAGTATTTACATGCAATGTGTTTATTTTTAATACCATGGGACTGTGGGAATTGGAAACAAGAAAATGTTCTGATTTAACTGGAAATCTTCATCTCAAAATCTCCACACATAATCCTGCTGTGCTCCAAAATGTTTTAAGAATCAGCTTGCAATCCAACCTTGTTTTCTTCTGATAAAAAAGAAGGCGTTCCCATAGCTGCTTTTGAATTAAAAAATTTTAAGCTTCGTATAAGAGGCTAGACACCTCCATAATGCCCTAAGATCAGACATTAGATCCTCTTGAATACAAATTTGAACTTCAGGCTAAATTACTGTTAAAATAAAGTACACTTTCCTAAAAGAAATTAGGAAAAGTAATTATAAGTAGTCTCTTTACAGATCTGAAAATATCTAAGGCAGAGAGTGCTTTGAATCTTAGAAATAAATTTGGAAATGTTGTACTGAAAGAGTATTAAAAAAATCAAAAAGGGAAATTTCTAAGTTAGCAGAATGCTACAAAAATTGTGATAAAACCAGAGGTGAGGGCAGAAGTGCAGTTCAGATAAAGAACAACATAGCAAGGTATGTGTGGCTTCACTATTTTTGTGTGTGTTATTTGGGGCAGGGAATAGCACAGTTAATATTGTCCAGCAGCCAGTGTAACGGGCAGTAGGCCAAGATTCTTCCCAGGATGATACTTCTCTCTACATCCTTAGAGTGTATTTAAAATAAATTAATGTGTAGTGTGAAATTTGCCTGACCAAATGCAGTCAAGTTTACATTTTTACTGCTTGATGAATTAGAAGTACTGTGGATTAAAATGACAAATTAATGGGGAACTCTAACTTAAGAGTTCTTAAACGGACCTCAGTTATTTGTAATCTGTGTACTTTTTAAATTCTGTAAAGAGTCAATTCTGTACATACCCCTGTTGTGTATATTTTGAATAAGAGTATCAGAAAGTTGAGATTTCAAAGAATATATATGCATAATCAAAGGAGTTCCCTTAATTTTGACATATACTTAGGTTTACTTTTTGAAGGAAACACTTTTCAATATTTTCAATACTCTTTAATACTTAATTATTCATGTTTTTTTTTTTTCCTGGCTTTAGTAAGCTTGATCACTTGGTCATCAGTGTCTGGATTGTTTCATATTAGATCTAATTTGCAATATTTAAGCACAATGCTGCCAGTATTCACAATGGCGTGTTACCCATACACAAATAATCGTAGACATCTGAACAGACTTTGCAGTCAGTGAGGCTGGTGACATGGGCAGAGCTGGTCATCAGGCCATGTCTTACGCAGTCAGTCTTAATTATGGAGCTTCCTAAATATTAAAAACCAATCTGAAAACAAAAAAAAAAATCCTTGCTGGTAGTCTCAAATTCCATTAAAACACTTTAAGTCAAATCTTTCCCTGTATTTTTATTTTATTCATGACTTATTTAAGTTTCTAGAGCCAATGGTTAAGACAAGAATTGGCATTCCTTGGCTGAAATTTTAGGACTGTTACATTTTGCCTGTCTTCCCCTTATCTTTGTCAATAAAAAACTAGATTTTGTCTGATTTTGTGGGGATTTTATTTTTTAATTGCATCTGAAAGGATATGAAAATAAAGGAGAAACAAAAGACCCAAGAACACTCTAGCACCTTCCAGTCTTGGGCCTAATGCATGTCAGAACTATGGCAAGGCAGATTTAATTCCTCTCACTATTGGGAGGTTCCAAGTCACCCAACCTGCCAGATTTTTTCACTACCAGGCAAGGGTGCCTGGCTGCTGCTGGGAGGATTGAGGTACTTGCAACAGTGGAGACACAGCATAGTGGAGATGCATTATTCCCCCCAAATAAACATCTGAAGTTTATGTGAAGCAGTTTTTCCCTTGAAATGATTTTTTTTTTTTAATTGAAGCTACATCAGGCTTGTTCTTCTCGCTTATCCCAGTTTCCCTCATATCTTTGCAAATGAAAAGTGCATAAGCTGTATGAAGTCCGGGTACATTTTGCAAACATTGATTCAGCTCATCTGATACGGCTGCATACATTTAGAGCTGATTCATACAGTATCATTTCTCTACCTGGTTTGTGAAGGCTGATCTTACGCAGACTTTGGCGCATAAAGCTTTGATTGATGGACTGAAATACTTTTAAGATTTAACTTGGGATGCTAAATTCTCACTTTGAAACGAAGATCAGATTGCAGAAGGGCAGACCAGAACTTTACAAGAATAATTTGTCAGTTTTGATGTTTTGGTGCTTCCTTCAACTTTCTGTGTAACTTAAAAGGGTTGTTTATGTTGACACTTTGTACTATTTCAGCTGATTTTGAGCCTAAAAATAATCTGAAGCTCTTCCTTCTTGTGGTGAAACTATAAAACAGATTTTTTTTTTTTTTAAAGAAAAAACCCAAAATTTTCTTTCCTCTTCTCCTAGAACAGATGCAGATCAGCAAGTTGCACAAAGATAATGACACGGAACATTTGGAAACTTTCCTTTCACTGACCAGGTTATGCAATATCTGACAGAGATCCAAACTGACAGAGGGCATAAAACCGTTTGTGCATGGTTTAACTGAATGTGTTGTAGGCTTTGTTTCTCTAATTTTGCTATAAATCCAGTGGAGCAATCCATTTGTGAAAACTAGTTACATTTGTGTATTGAGGGACAAGAGTGAATGAANCAGGGATAGGCTTTGCAAGTACAAGTACAAACTGCACGTGGATAGAAGAGGGCCTGGGCAAGTTCATGGTTGTTGCCTGGCCCCACCTGCTGGTGCAGGAGGAAGGAAGCAAGAAGGAGGAAGGGCCTTTAAACCCAGCATCTTCCATGCTGTGTTTTAATCCTCACAGTATAATAATTAAAGTGAGAGAGAGAGAGCTTTTTAAAATAATACTTTATTGAACAATAGATATTCCTGTGAAAAATATATCACTTGGGGCACACAGAACCCCCTTTTAATCCTCAGAGGCGACCTTAGATTGAAAAGGCTTGTGTGGCTGAAATGAATCTTTTTCCCCCAACTGTATCAATCTAATTAATCTAATAAAAATAGTGCCTTCTGTTAAACATTTGCATTAAGAAGTTGAAAGAATATTTTGATGTTGTAACAAATATGTGTCTGTTTTGTATCATACTGATTTTAATGTGCCTTTCTATGATTACAACAGTGGTACTATGTTGAGTGACTTTTCTTACCTTTCTTTAGCCTTCTCTTACACTGATTTAGTCTGCTAATACCTTGTGCTTACATGAAAGCTCCTGGGGCAGATGTAAAGCACGGCAAAGGTGAATTTGCCCGCACCTCTCACTGGAATCATCTTGGTCTGGTACTGTNTCACTGACCAGGTTATGCAATATCTGACAGAGATCCAAACTGACAGAGGGCATAAAACCGTTTGTGCATGGTTTAACTGAATGTGTTGTAGGCTTTGTTTCTCTAATTTTGCTATAAATCCAGTGGAGCAATCCATTTGTGAAAACTAGTTACATTTGTGTATTGAGGGACAAGAGTGAATGAAATGCAATGAACCTAGAGTCTCCACTGGGAAGAAAACAGTCATCTTGCCTGTTTTAGGCAAATGGAAAAAGGAAATTATGGGATGAAGTGATGAGTCACTACCTCGTGGCAAATACAAATGGTGAATATATTTACCATTCACGCCAGAGTNATAATACTTTATTGAACAATAGATATTCCTGTGAAAAATATATCACTTGGGGCACACAGAACCCCCTTTTAATCCTCAGAGGCGACCTTAGATTGAAAAGGCTTGTGTGGCTGAAATGAATCTTTTTCCCCCAACTGTATCAATCTAATTAATCTAATAAAAATAGTGCCTTCTGTTAAACATTTGCATTAAGAAGTTGAAAGAATATTTTGATGTTGTAACAAATATGTGTCTGTTTTGTATCATACTGATTTTAATGTGCCTTTCTATGATTACAACAGTGGTACTATGTTGAGTGACTTTTCTTACCTTTCTTTAGCCTTCTCTTACACTGATTTAGTCTGCTAATACCTTGTGCTTACATGAAAGCTCCTGGGGCAGATGTAAAGCACGGCAAAGGTGAATTAGCCCGCACCTCTCACTGGAATCATCTTGGTCTGGTACTGTAGCTGTGATTCAGGAACATCAGAGAAAAATTTTCACTGATTAGCAAATAGTTCTTACTTAGGCTTGCATATGATAACATCAGTTTATGAGTTTCAGCAATACATGGTACTAAGTGTTTTCCAAGAATGGATCATTCAGCACCCTGAGCAAATAATCGTGCCCACTTAAATAGTTGTGTGATGCCATATATGTATCCAGATTTTCTTGTGTGAAAGAATACAGGTCTGTAACTGCAGCTGGCTGTGCAATGTTTCACATCTGCGTCTTACTCCAAAGCTCTCCATGATGAACATCCATGAAATCAATCTGAAGGCTAGAATACAAAGAACTTCTTTATTTTCNTGCAGTCATGAATTTTCACGTCAGTTGATTCTGACTTGCACTGAGAAATGGGGCAAGTTCCTGCCATAAAGCCTTGCCTTGTGATCACATTTCTAGGCAAATTTCTAGCTGCCAGATAAGTGCATGCATCTGAAAAAAGAGTTTCTGCCACCTGCTTTATCACTGATGATTGCAAAGATTATTGCAAGCT
>VYZQ01002894.1:1378-12723 GCA_013400655.1 Mystacornis crossleyi | reverse complement strand
GGGAACTGGTTTTTTTGGAATTATTTTCCATCTGGGAGTTAAGTGAGATACCCTTTTTCCTTTTGGCATGGCTGACATTTAAATAAATAAATAAATAAATAAATTTGTAAAGGTAGAATGAAATGAGGAGAAGGTGTTCCTTTCTGCTAGGGCCAAATAAAGGTAACTGGTTCTTTCTTCTGGCAAGATGACCAAGGGATTCCTGTGCAGCACAATAACAAAAAACCATAAATGTAAGACTTCTTTTCTTTCCCCTCTTTCTCACTCTCAACCCCTCCACCACCCTGCACCCAGCAGGATAGCAGGAAGACAGCCATGATATACATGGCATTTTGACAGACTAGCCAATTCTCAGTCCTTGCTGGCCAGTGTGGAAGAAGGCTTACTCCAGCCAGCCAGCAGCCTTTCAGCCTCTCAATCCTCCACCCATTTCTTAGTGAGTCATAGTTAGAAGGCCTTTTCACATGTTTGATTACATCTTGTGCAAGTCAGGAATGTATTATTTTTGCTCGTTTATTGCATCCTATAAGGAACATTCCNTCCTATTCTGCTCAGTCTCACTCCTTTACAACACACCCTTGGTTTTCAAGAGAGAGGCCTTTTTCTTTGTTTTAGACCACAAGGCACTCTAACACTGTAAGGTTACAAAAGGATTTCTGAGATTTGAAGTGTTTGGATTTTCTTAGAGAGGCTTTGTCTCTCGCTTTTGGTCTCTTTGCAAATGAATGCTCCCATTGCAGACTGAAATCCTGTTCCATACCTTCTTACCCTGACTTCAGTTAATCTTTGGCTTGCAGATGGTGATGTAAAAATATAGCCAGTTTTTCATGAGCACCATCTTTGTTGTTATTTTAAATTTCCTTATACACTTCCTATAAACAGGTTTTGCACTATATGAATTTCATAACACAGTGTGCTGGTCAGTACACAAATTAAGGTCTTTTGCCAGTTAGAGTTAGTTGGGACTAACTAGTCAGTTGGGACCCTGACTGCTTTGTAAATGTTCATGAAATTAATTTGTCACCTCAAGTCCTAAGCTCTGAATTAAAGCTACTGCAGCAGTGGAGAGTGAACAAGCAATTATTTATGCAAAAGAGATCTTTAAGTTCGTGTGATAAGTACATGTACTTGATATTGCATGACATCCTTTTTATTTAGCATCTTGGTAGTGTGAAATGTACTGGAATAAGAAAATAACACTGATATTGCTATGCAGAGAAATCTCAACAGGAGTATGATACGGGTCAAAAAATCTTATTGCATACAGACTTGGAGTTTTCTTCTTCATCTGGAGGTAAAGAGGATGGTGGGATTAACTCTCTGTAGATCCAGTCCAGGATTTTCCTAATAATGTTGTTTCCGTATCTGTGTCAGATCACCCCATGGTTTAATGGCTGTAAGGATTAACCCAGTTTTACTTTCTTACCAGACTGCCTTTCAGCATTCCTGTATTCTGTTGCTACAGCTACAGCTCTAAGCTTTTGCTTTTTTCTTATTTTCCTTTTTTTTGAGGAGGAGAAGTGTTTGATTGGATTTGAAATGCATTAGTTTTTTGAATAAAAGTCGTGGTGTTAGAGAGCTGTTACCATTGTTTGCATTTTTTTCTGGGTAACTGTTTTGCACTCATTATTTTTAACTTTCTGTGTACTTACAAATATTTCCCATAATTCCCAAAAGATGAAGGAGCAGTGTTGACTTTTATCTGTCAGCAGCTTCTGCCGATTCTTTTATGTAACTCTTCCAGATCTAAATAACTTGACTTCTCAAGCATAGTAATACACATTATCTTTTTCTTGAAGTTGTGAAGAGCCTATTCTTTTCTTCTAGATTTCTGGCCTGTGGATAGTTTGGCAGGGATTTGTTGGCATTCTTCCCCCATTAGTTTCTCTACAGCAAAAACGTAGCAAAATACAGCATTCTCTCAGAACAAAACAACATACTGCCCTGAATTTTTATGTACTATGATTATTGAATAAAAAGAGAATGCTTTAAATGTGCTCCTCAAGCAGAGATACTATGACAAACGAGTGATGGCCTTGCATAAGAAACTTTGTTACCCAAAGAAAGGAAACAGCAATGAGGAACAAGGATCCTTTAGGGATGGGACAGGTCATTCTCAACAGTATTCCAGCGACCCTGGTATCTCATAGTGGAGGTTCATCCACAGTCCTGTCTTTGTTTCAAAGAGCAGATGCTGCTGAAGCACCATTTCTCACTGTCAGTGGTGGAAAGGGAATTGAGGTTAGTAATCTTTGTAGGATAGCACCAGACTACTCAGAAGAAAATACATGTTACTCCTTTTTAAATGAAAAATGGTGCCAGCACATGAACTTGCTCTATCTCTGAAGTTTTATCTGATAGAGGTCGTTGAAATCATCTCACAATGACTTTCCACTGGCTGTCCGGAACCAAAATTTTCAAGTGCCTCCGGAGATGGACCTCAGCATTTCTTCCCTTGAAAGATAGGCAACTGCTTCTCTCCTATTTGTCAGATGTTTTCAGGAAAAACCAGATAGATACTTCCTATCCCACTTGCTAGGAAGAACTCAAGAACAAATTGTGGACCAAAATACTTTTACATGGGAAGTCGTGTTGAGATGAGATGATAGAAAATTCAGGTTTAAAGAGGAAAATAAACAGGAGAATATAAGCCTACTGCATGACCATGTGTCCTTGTACAATCTAGATAGTACAACAGGTACTAAATTACTCAGTTCGTCATCTGAGTTTTATCCTTTAAGAGCTCTGGTCTTTGTAATTTCTTGGGAAAAATTCTGTGTCATTATATGAAAAGAGACAAAAGCATGAGCTGAAATTGCACATGCAGCCTTAGTTCTTTGTGGTCTTAAGTTTTGAGTGCTTGACCTTGGTGGTGGTCTTGATGCTCTTACAATGTAGTTTTGTTAATGTGTCTGTGTAGTATAGCAGGCATCAGAGGGAGCTTTGCTGCTGATTCCTTATAGAGTGACTTTAGCAAAAGTACCATGTAAGTGTATTAACTTACATCTAGTCACTTTAGAATAAATTATATTTTTACTAAAGTTTCACTGTTGCTTTATTAAAAAAAAATCCAGAGTGCAGAAGTTAATAAAAAATCATGGCATAAATATCCTTGGGAAAGATGAGGTAGTTTGTGGGAAGGCAGCTGGCAATAGTTCTAAGGGGATGCTTAGTTAATCATAATACCAGTAAGGGAGGTTTTGTTTAAAGAACTATCAAAATTTTGTCTAATAAGGACTTCTATGTACCACTACTAAAATCTGGATGTTTAATGGCAATAATTAACACTGAAGCACCGGGAACTTGATAAGTAAGCCACAAGATGTAGCTGCCAGTGGAATGTGCTGTTTGTCCTCGTGCCAGCACTATCCACACTGCACTTGAACATGCGGTGTTACATATTCCCCTTCTTGATAGCATGTATGGTTTCATGTCAAACCACTTCCAGAAGCTGAAATTGTCAGTTAGTGTCTCTGAGGAGAACTGAGCAGGCCGAGTTACTCAAATTCTTGCAGATCTCAGCTCTTTTCTAGTCCTGGAACAGCAATCCTGAAGGAGGAGGAGGGACTATAACAAGCCTCACTTCATGAAAAAGGCAGTTTTGCACTTTATTGGTCCAGCTGCTTTGTTGACCCTGTCCCATTCCCTCCTTTCTGTCATCTCTGTCATCATCTCCTTGCACGTTGTGATGCAGTAACTTGGTACCTACATCACAGTTTGCCTCTCATCTGCTGATATCTCTCTGATGGAAAACTGCTGGCAGGGAACCTGCAGATGTCAACAAGACATGAAAAACAGGTGTTGGCTTATTAAAATATTTTCTTCTCTGTCCTTGGAATCATGCTCTAAAGTCCATGCTGGCTTGTTCTATTTAGAGACATTAACCTGTCCTTCCATTTAAAGTGATGCTCGTAGGGAATGTGAGAACACTGCTACTGCTGTGGTTCTGCATGTCACGCAGGGCTTGGGGTGATCCCTGAGAGTGACGGGTAAGAAAAAATTACTTGCCAGTCTGCCACGCCTGAGAAAAGCATGGGAAGCCTCAAGCTGTGCCAATGCCTCAGACCACGTGAGGGAGGTGAGATGCGCCTCTCCTGGAAGCCAGCACTGTCAAAGTCCTAGTGCCAGCCTGCTTGGGTTTCAGCTCCTGTGATGTCTTTCCTGACCCACACTCTGTTCTCCTCAGCTTCTGGAGTGCCCCCTCTACTTAGAACCAGAAAGACATCTTTTACTACATTCTCGCTTATTTCTTATTTTATTCTTTCTGTTTATCTCACAGGTCTTTGAAAGAAGAGTTGAATGAGCAGGTGGTTTTCCCATCTCTATCTTGTTTTTTGGGGGTGGGAGTTTCTTTTGCAAAACCATTTATGCATTATATATGGCACTATAATGCAGTGTACTGTATGCCAGAATATTTTACTTAATTAATATTTTTTCCTCAGAACAGTACTGCTCTTGTTTTCTAGTCATGTTAATAATAGTAAGCAGTTGCAGCCATTTCAAACCTTAAATTCAATTCTGTTTGGAAAACAAGTATTGAAAAAGCTCACCCATAGAGGGAAGCAGAATACTGTCTTAACTACAGGCTGCTTTTAAAAAATTATCCATGCTTCAGATGAAGCCAACAAAGAACATCTGTTGTCTTAATTATAGCTTCTATTTCTAAGAAGTATGTTCTGTAGCAGATGAGAAAAGTGTCTGACAGCTCATAATTCATAAATTTACTGAGGTTTAATCTGATAGAATATTATGTACAGAATTCCTTCCCAGTACAGACATTATCACTTCCCTCTCAACTGATGATAGAAATAGGGCTTTATGAAATACTATAAATTAATAAGTGTGAAACATGATTATCAGACACTATTAAAAGTATGAAACTGTTATAAAGGAATATAATTCTCTATACTATGTTGCTTTGTGGTTTTGTTTTTCTGCTTATCTCTGCAACTAAAGTTTCCTCAAGCCAGGCACAATCTCTTTGTTCTTTCTCTCCCTGCTTTCATTTTGCTTTGTGTTAGAGGAATTCTTAGTTGATTAGTGCAGCAGCTCTAGGACAAGTATTCATTTTTGTGACAGAGAAGGGTAAAAAGATCCTGTATTTCTTTCAGAGAATTGGTATCTTATGAAGTAAGACTTTCTATACCAAATCAGAGCTTTTTTCTGCCTAGTCCTGCCATCTAATCCTCATGGATTATTTTCTTGTACTAATCTGTGTTTACCAGGGCTTGTTTTACCCCTTTTCACATAGTTACCCCTTGTTCTTTTTAGCCCTGAGAGTGCAGCTGGCACAACTTCATAAACTAGGATGAAGAGAGGAATTAGTTCTCCTGCCCCCCAAAATTGCCTGCATAGTCACCATGCACATGATACTTCATTAACCAGAGCATTGCTTGCATGTGAGCTGATAACCCTGGGAAGTATCTAGGCAAAGTATTTTATTGGTCTCAGTTACAGCATTGATTTATGCAGGTAACTGTGTCTTATTGACTTACTATGTGTAGCTGGGACAAAACGAAGTAACATTCAGTTTTTATTCTGACCCTCTTAGATTTAGTGGGTTGGAATATAAAAGGCCCAATCTTAATATACATATGTTTGTCCTTCTGAAAGAATGGCTGCCTTATTCTGTTAGATGCCACCATATTATGACAAGTTTTGTACATTTTTCTGTAAAAGTTGGTTTGAGATGCCCTTTTTCGAGTGTATAGGCTATGTTGTTTGTACCTACCTTACACAGAGGAATCTGTACATGTTGGCTTTGTTTTAGGCAGTAAACTGGGACTGATGAGTCAAAAGGTCATTCTCGTGAGAACTGTCGTCATCTTTTTGGAATAAGCCCCTCAGATAAGTTGTTGTCACTCGGTGTTACTCATGTAGAATCACAGCAGAGGTATGAATGCTTTACAAAGATATTTGAAGTCTGAAAGTGTATTGTCAGAATACTGTTTAGCCATGAAGGTTAAATGTTGTCACTGAGGACACTAGGAAGGCTTTATTCTGTTCTGCTTTATTCAGGTGTTTCTCCATTGAAGACAAAGTAAAAAGAGGAATGACTGCTGATGAGATAAACCATTTTCTCAGTACGGAACTGTATTTCCTGGCTAAGATCTTCAGTGTTCTGTTAACAGAGAATGTCTAAATCCAGTTACCACTTTGTCCTTTAGTTCATACCCAGCACCTACTGACCAGTGGAAGAAGCAGACTCTGCTGGGTACATAATATTCAAGGATTATAAAATGGTAGTATTTTCATTCAACTTTCCAGTTGTACCCCAGTCATTTAAAGTCACCAGCAGGCATCATTTCCCTATTCCTTTTCAGGGCTCTGAGGCCATTCGTATCACAATAAATCCTGAGTCTCAGACATTTTTCTGCCTCCATTTAAATGAACTTCGTGTGAGCACAAAGGCTCATAGTGTTGGTGGGCATGACCATTTATTTTTCTAGTGCTGCAATACTTTTCACCTGTCTTCAGTTGTCCTAAATCTAGTCTTCTCTACTGCCAAGGCTTCTGTGATATTCTGAGTCTGCAATCTGCCTGACTGATGACATCTCACAAAAGTAAGAGACGAGTCATAGTTGACAGACTTATCAAGCCACTTGTAATGATGCGTCAAAATCGCAGAAGCTTAAATCTTTCATATTTTTCCATGAATGGTGTCGTGTTTTAAAATCTTTCTAATGAAATCAGTACTGGAGAAGGTGGTTGAGCCCTGAACAGGTCTTCCTCTTGGCACTTTAAATGGTGCTTTCAACCTCCTGTAGCATTTAACTATAGCCAAACAAAATCATCTCAGTAGGGGCTAAGGAGAGGTATTCTCTACCAACAGTTGCAGCTGAATTTACTATCTGTTGCAGTCCTTGATTTATCTGAGACACACAGTAACACTGACTTTGTCTTCACTCTCACCTTTTTGTCTTTCATCTTTGCCCAGTGAAAACCATTTGCTAATGGCAGTTAGGCAGTTCTGAACATTGTTCTTTTGGTAAATACCACTGGGTTATCTGAAAATGCAAATGTCAAGGCAAGGTTGCGGTCTTCAAATCTCAGAGTGAATTGCTCTTTGATATTTAATTGTAAGACCAGACTTACCTTCTGTGTTGGTCTGACACTGAACCCAAAGCACAGATTTCTTTGGAAAATTTCTCTATAGAGTTTAGAGTTTGGGTTTTTTTTTAATCTTTCATACTGATGTATTGAAACTTTTTGCAGGAACTCACTACTTTTTAAGACTATTGAGAAACATACAGTGGATCTCAGAATTCCTTCTCACTAAGAGCTGAGTTTTGTGTCAGTAAGGCTCCTTTCACTCTGATGTGTTGTGAGGCTCATGTGGCCTTTTTTTCCCAAGCTGATAACAGCAAGTGCTGAGAGGGCTGCAGTGGCTGAGGCTCAGCATCTGTATCAGCTGCCACCACAAGGCCATGAGAAGCTTCAGGCTGTGCCATCATCTGTGTGGCAGTACCTCCTAGTGCTTTCCACTTTTCCAGGATCTTAACCTGTGTTTCCGCCGGGATGGCTTTTGGTGTGTTTCCAGTGCAATCTCCTCAAGCTCTGCTGTCTCTGATATGGGGGTCACTGGCAGCCAGCACCCTGGAGGAGTACATGGGACTGCTCAATACATACCACTGCCTGAAAGACCCTGCAGAACTGCCAAACTGCCCTCATTTCCAATGCATCTTCACTGGAATTCAACACTATATACTGTTAAGCAGTTTAATTCAGCCATTATGGATCCTTACTGAAATTCAGATTCTGTTTCAAGGAAGATAGGTGATAATAGTGGAACACTGTTTGAATTCCATTTCCAGTGCCTAGTAGAGTACGTAACTGCTGAAATAATAGTATTTCAGTCAAGAAAGTAAGCTCCTATGCTTCCCAGAATTTTCAATAGCAATCATGGGTGTTGAACTTTGTAGGAAATGCTCCACTGTCCACAGCTAGTAATGCATTATACTGAAGGTGCCACCAGCAGAGTATTTTAAGTGCTTGAGCAGCCATCATTTCTTTACAGTTTCTTGGCTAATCCTGTTGGAGCATTATCACAACTTGCTTGACCATGATCCTTACCTTTGCATTTCTTCTTCTGCATTAATTAATATGCTTATGTTCAATATAGCTGATTTAAGTACTGGTCAAACCTTTCATGTCTGGAGTTATTGTATGACTTTCAAACAAGGATGTGTGTAAATCTATAGAAATCATTATGTTAGTAGATACAGTTGCATGCATAAAGAGTATGTCTGTGTGCCACGTAAGTATTATGATCATCTTAAGACCTGAGCTCTCAAACAATAGAATTTGTTGTCATCAAAAGCAAAATATGTGCACAAACTTTAATGCCATTTCTGGAAAAATAAGAACATTCATGGAGTAATCTTAACTCAAAAGTTAAATTCAAGTAGAGTTAGTATACAGTTCCTGTAAATATTTAGAAATTAAACTCCCTTTCATGGTATGTACTGTACATTCTAAGTGGTTGTATCATACATGTTTTTCAATTTCATTCATCTTCTAGCAGTAATGAAAGATATGTCTCAGAAGCGTCTGAAGCCAAATTCCAGCTTTAAATTTCAACTTGTCATTGCCAGGTACTAACTCTATATCTTTTTACTGAGAACCCTTCCAAAAGGTGCAGCTGTGTGCTGGTTTCATCTTGCACTTGGTAGCTATGCTGGCAACCCTTGAATGTAAGGTATGCTCTCATCTCCCACACATCGCCATTGCCTTAGAGATGTTCAGTCCTGCCTGTAACAGGGAGAAGGAAGAGTTTGCAGTTTGGAGAGAGCCCTTGATTTGTGGTTCATCTCATTGGTTCTCACTATGGTAAGGTAAAAATAGAGCTAGTGGAAAATCCAGCTTTTATCAAGTGTCTTCAGAAGCTTCCTTACTATCTGGAGACCCACTACTAGNGACCCACTACTAGACCTAAAAAGAAGACCGTTTTGAGAACCATTATATTTTGGAGACCCTAGAATTAAAAAACAAACAAACAAACAAACAAATACCACCAAAAAAACCCCCAAACAAACAAACAAAAAAACCCCACAGGAATTTTGGGGAAAATATTGCTTTAAATGAAAAACTCATATGGGATTTTAACAAAGGGATCTACAAAGTTGCTCAGATCCTTTAAAGTGGATTTGGTTTTCCAAACGCCTTTGCTGTCCTACAGTGTTCTTCAAATAAAAAGATTCTTTTGAAATCAGGTAGTAAACGCTGGTTGCACGTGACCATTTCTTCAGTTGTCTTTTACTGTAATTGACCTATTTAAAAAGTTTTCCTTTCCCTCTGTAAATCTTAATATACATGCTGGGTTTTCTCCTGGAACACCTAATCTAGAATCGGGACTTCTTTAATCATAACTTGTATTCTGGCTCTTGGAGTAAATTTCCCCCCCCCCAGAAATTAGGTGTCATTTTCTTCAGTTTAGCTTCTGAGATTTCCTCTCAGCATTTTGAAACTGAAGTGCACTGTTGCCAAATTGGTCTGTCTTCTGTATAAATGTAATAAAGTGGCTTCAGTTCTCTGAGTACTGTTAAGCTTTTTGGGGCTTTTTCTGTGACTATGTGTGTCTTGTGAAGCCTTTCACCTTCAAATGAACATAATTTTCTATTTTGTGCAAAAGTTGGGAAATTTGAAGCAAAAGTTATTATGATGTTATGCATTAATTATATTGGAGATGACACAATGAGTAGGAAATCCCAGAACAGGTGGGAGGTTAAGTAATTTTAATTTGTTCATGTTATTTTCGATGTGCTGATGAAATGAATGTTTTTCTTCCATGTTGCTGAGCACTGTAACTGTGTGACTGAGATGTTTTCTTCTGCAATTGCTGTGTTGCTGATAACTGCAGGTTTTGTACCTGCCATTGTGTGTCTCTGTTGTTTGTGTCTTTTTGCTGTAGAGCTTGTACTGACCAATGTGCATAGTATTAAAACAGAGCTGAACATCCTGAGTTTTCAGTCAAATACACAAGTATTTTACAGACAACGTATTTATGGAATAGATTGCCATTCATTTGAAGTCTCATGTCATCTAAAAGTTCAGCAATGTCTTTGGCTATATAAGTTTACAGTTTTGGAAAAGAATGGGATAAAGAGAGGAAGAGATATCGGAAATCCTCTGGACTCCTAAAACGCATATTTAGGGTAGCAGAGAAGTTTTGGAAACCTTTCCTTTTAACCAATGTGATGTTTCCTTTGCATACACATTTTGTAGATATATTACAGAGTTTGTGTAAATATAAAGGGACATGCATAGCTTCCACAAGCCTTTCACTTTAACTAAGAATATTATTGATTGATGAATACTCTACAATAAAGATATTAAGTAACAGATTATGATACAAACCTAGTTTATAAGCTAAAATTCTGTTTAAAGTTTAGATGAAAAGCATGGAACATCAAAAAGGTTGCAGGAAGAGGCGCTGTCTACTTAGGTAATTTAGGTAACGTCTACACCACCCCAATCCTACTGTCCCATGGAGACAAACTGTTTTCTGTATTGTCTTGTCTTCACCATGCAATGGGCTTCTTCCCGATCCAAGAGCTTCCCTTGGCGCTGGGTTCTCCTATTTGCTTTCCTTGGACTCCATCCCTCATGTAGAAAGTCTACATCAGTGGAAATTGGAATTATTTTTCTAAATACACTTTGTTGATAGGTATTTGTGTGTCTTGCCATCATTTCAAGGCACAGTTTGGTTAATGGAAGAAAGCACTGTGCTGCTCAGTAGCCTGCATGGGCCATCCCTGAACTGCCAAGCTGCCACTTGATAAGGTTCGAATGTCTGTCACTGTTGACTTCAATCCTCTGTCTCTATTTATCCTTTTTTGTCTCTTTCCTGTATTTCAGTTTAGACTGCTGACTATGGCTGCATGCTGCCTCCAGCTGGAATTAGGAGATAAGCATCTTTGTTCAGAGATGATGCAATTTTGTTGCTGTTATGAAAGAGGGAGAAATTTAATGTAACTAGCTACCTAAGGGACCAGAAAGTTACTTTCATAGGGAAAAGTACATAAGCATTGATGTTGAAACCTGTTCTTCCTCTGCCACCATATAAGGGACCCATTTTAAGCCCTTTGCATTCTCTTGTGTCTATTAGTATCTCACAATCTGAGTATTTTCATAGTATATCCTTTGATATGACTCTAATCTTTTGTTTATTCTTTCAATAGATTTGTCCACATGATAAGATAATTTCACAGTTTGGGGTTGAAAAGAACTATTTGATCTGAATATCACAGCTCAGTTGGTCTGTATTTCAGTATGCCTCAGCAGAGGCAGCTTGGAGTGCAGCATTTTCCATTTGAGTCCATCTTGTGTTTGATGAAGCAGATATA
>VYZQ01002893.1:19223-30272 GCA_013400655.1 Mystacornis crossleyi | reverse complement strand
CAGGACATCTTTCCACCTAACATACATTTTTTATTCCTTGAACTTATGATGCATTCAAAACAATAACTAAATTAATTTAAGCTCTTATCATTTTGTTTGATTCATTTGTTCATCATACACCAATTATATCAGCTTCACTATATTTCAAGAATTTATATTATGGTCAGGCACAAATATTCCTAAAAAACCTGACATTTTACAAACCTACATGCTTCTAGTCTTACAAAGAAATTACAAGACCATCACAAACACTATTAGAAAATACTTTGCTATAGATTTGTATTACTTTGTTCACTCCTAAACATTCTGTGGACCGTGTTCAGAAATAAGTAGCTACCAAGACTATCTGTTCTGTTTCAGCTGAAATCATGTAGAGCTCTAATTTTAGAAAGTGCATTTGCCTGTGTTAGAGTAGGATAAAAACCAAGCAATGCATGACTAGCATTCTGAAAGACAAGGATAATAGTGGCTCCAGTATAATACACCCATCACGCGATGTCCAAAACATACAGTCATTCCCAAACTAGATGTCTAGGATTTGGCTATTGTGTTCAGACCATAGCTGCAAGTCCCCTCAGAACAAGGTAAGGTTGTAGAGAATGAGAGATCTCCTCCTTCATTTGGCCACTTTATCAGCCAGAGGATGTTACTTTGCCCTGAAACACATTTACTGCATTTGCCACAGGTTCTGCTGAGCTCAATGACAATTATACCTGCAAGTCAAGGAACAGACTGTTCCCATGGTATTTATGAATCATGATGGAAAGAAATCGCATAATTCACTACAACTGCCAGCTCTTATAGAGCAAACTAGAGCAAAAGCCTTTTCACCAAGAAATACTGCTGCTGGGACAATAAAAAGGATGATGCATGAGACTGCAGGGCATTGCAGCATTTTGCAGCCTGCAAGTAATTCAGAAGGATGTTGAACAATATCCACAAGAGATAAATATCTTAAAAACAGATTCAGAAAATTTTCAGCCAAGAATTCCACAAGAATTAGCTGAAAGGCCTTGACGGCTGATACTAATCTCCAGTATAGCTTGCAATAGCAGAAAGACTTCAGATGCCTAGAGAGAATTAATTTTGTGAAAGCTCTCAATAGAAGGGCAAGCAGATGACCTGCATAACTAAAGACCAGCAATCCTGGTATTAATCTAGGATAGATTAATGAAAAAGTCATATAGGATTTACATCCCAAAGTATTCAAGGGTATATTAATACTACCACCAGTCATCAGAATATATTGGAAAGTACATCTTGTCAAAAAAATTACTGGATTATTTGAAGATAGCAGATCACAAACTAGATTCAAAATTTTGGGTATCACCTACAGCAGAAGACATTTCTAGTGGGGTCCATATTTAGCCTAATATTAGTCAACATTTGAACCAAATCTGTAGCTATCACTAATCTAGCTGAATTGCAAATGAAACTGAGAGGAGGGTAGGCCAGATATCCTGCCAAGTTCTAAACAGTTAGTCATCTGCTACCAGTACAGGGTAGGGGAACAAGGAATTGAGAACAGCCCTGCAGAGAACTTGCGGATACTGGTGGATGAAAAACTGGTAATGAGCCAACAGTGTGTGCTTGCAGCCCAGGAAGCCAACCACATCCTGGGCTGCACCAAAGGAAGCATGGCCAGCAGGTCAAGGGAGGTGATCCTTCCCTGCTACTCTGCTCCACCTTTACTGCCTCCAGGTATGGGGTCCTCATAACAGGAAAGCCAGGGATCTGTTTAGAGCATGCCCAGAGAAGGTCATGAAGATGATCAGAGAGCTGAAGCACCTCTTCTGAGAAGACAGGCTGAGAGTTGGGGCTGTTCACTCTGGAGAAGAGAAGGTTCCAGGGAGACCTTAGAGCACCTTCCATCACCTAATAGAGGCCTACAAGAGAACTAAGGACAAAATCTTGAGAAGGGCCTTTTGTTTCGCCAAACAAAATAGTTTTAAACTAAAAGATGTTCCTTTTAGACTATATATAAGGAAGAAATTTTCTAGGCTGATGGTGGAAAAACACTGGAACTGGTTGCTCATGGAGACATCCCATACCTGGAAACATTCAAGGACAGGTTCAGTGAGGCTCTGAGCAACCTGATCTAAAAATGTCCTTGCTCGTTGCAGGCAGGTTGGACTATATGACTTTTAAAGGTTCTTTCACCCCAAACAGTTCTATGATTCTATGAAACTCATACACATAAGGAACAAAAAGAACATTGACCATAACCACATGCTAAGAAATCAGGTAAACAGATGGGTGAAAATAAGTTTCCATTATGGCAACTCAGCAAAAGAGGCATCTATGATCTGCAGATACACAAAGAGTAATAAATGAGGCAAAGCCAAGATGATTTCAGCTACACCTTATGGCCTTGGTGAGACTAATACTGGAACACTTCCTCCAGTTTTGATGTTCTTATTTCAAGAAAGATGTTGAAGGTGCACATCAACTATTTGGGTGGTCAAAGAAAATGCCTTGCATAGACAGAATAAGGATTCTGCTCAGCTTTTGAAAAACAACAGTGAGAGATGGTCTTCTTGCAACATATAAAATACCTACATGGTAAAAAAAACACAGTTATTATAGAAGGAATTTTAATAAATCAGGAAAGGCATAACAAAAAAAAAACAAACAAACAAACAAACAAAAAAAAAAAAAAAAAGAGAGAGAGAGAGAAGAAAACCTAAGATCAAACCAAAACAGAAAACTCAGCAGATAAAAGCTAAGCATAAGGAAATTTAGAAGAGGATATGTTTTAGTTGTTAACTGCAAGAATGATTAATCCCTGTAGCAAAGACCAATGGACATGCAGTTTCCCCACATCTTAATTCGTTCACATAAAAATTGAAAGCTTTTCTGTAAGAGCTACATAAGTCAGATGAACATAAGCACTAATTAATAACAAGTTATTAACCTCATTACAGAGGTAGATGCTCATATTACACAAGAGATCAGACCAGATGACCTGCTGATTCTTGCTGTCCTTCAACCCTACAAATTCATGTAGAGAACTGAACTGCTCTTGTTCCAACTCAGCCGTGGTGAGTTACAGATGTGTGGGTGTTTGATGGCTCCTTGCATCTCCCAGAAAGCCCACTTCTAGAGTGAACACGCATGCAAAGCCTGTGCCATCTCCTTTCTCTGAGGTGCAAACCATGATGGTTCTGATATAAAGCAAGATCAAAAAACAGTCATTAGGAACTTTATTAAAGATATTTTAATTGCAAATGACTTTCTGCAATGTGTTAGCTCAAACAGTCTGTTCCACAGCTGTCACTCAAGTAGTTCAAAATATCCAGCACAGCATTATATTTCTTTTGTATGCAAAATGCTTGTAATGAATCCCATTATGTAACCTGCTGTGAAATAGCTGTGATTTCGCAGAAGATATTGTAGAATTTGGTACAGGGAAAAAGGGGCGGCATGAAGAATATCTTTTTAACTCCCAGTTAGAACTAATGATGACAGTCTGTCAGGAAAGAAATATGAAGGTATATAATTATTGGCTGGCATGCCTCAGGCATCACCCAGGTGTTAACAATACATAAAGGCTGGGCATGCAAGGACTAACCTCCTCCAAAGTTCTTTGGTATCTATCCCCCAAATATTTTAATACTGCCATTTGCTTCACAGTATTGTTGGACTAGCAACAGTTGGTTAAAACAGGATAGTAGCAAGAGGCACACATGCATATAGCCTTTTTTCTTTTTCCAGGTATTATGAGTTCACACCCAAGATAACTCAAGTTATTGACTGAATTGTACAAAAACAAGTGTCCCTGCTAAACTGCTGGTGAGTGGATCCTAAAAATAATTCTTTTGCTTCAGTAGCACAACTCAAATGAGTAAAATTACAGAAGGTAAGCAACAATTTCTTCCTATTAGATGAAGACTCACAACAGAAATTGAAAATCAGATCCTTTAATTGTGGTTAAATTCTGATTTAATTGGATATTCATTGCTCAAATTTCTTAAAAGTTTTAGTTCCTCAAAAAGGAAGTTGAAAGCTTGCACTGTAAAATTGTTATGTGAACAGCCAGTGGTGACACACTGCAGCAATAAACTTACAGACATTTTGTAGTCTGAAAATTAATCACCCGGATTATTCAATTTATGCTTACAAATAACAAAGCAATAGGAGAAATCTGGATCAGTTTCTGAGTGATTCATAAGCACGGAAGGAAAATGTAATCCCAACAACTACCTGACGAGCTCTGACATACACAAACACCCACAGTCTGGCATGCAGTGCAAAACAGTTCTCGTGGTTGCAAAAGAGTTTCCATTTGTTCCCTGCTTTGCAAATTTAAATCTTTCAAAACTTTTCAGGCCAGTAATTTCTGATGCTTTCTTCTCAGTCAGTGGGTTCAAGGTATTTTTTGATCTAGGGCTTAGTTCTTTAGAAAAGTCTGAATAAAGTACACAGTCACTTTAAAATAAAAAGAAGCTAAAAACATATTTTTACATCATTAAAAAATAATATCTGAAAAGGAAACTGTCCTGTAGCCAAAAAAAATATTTAACTTTAAAATGTCAGCCTAGCAAGAAAATATTTCTCCATATGCACAGTGGGCTTCTCAGAAATATTTGGTTAAGGGCATGATTCACTTCAGACTGATAGTTACTTCAAAGGTTTTAACTGGGGCCCTACAGGTACATTTGGACAGTGGTGAGCTTTACCATGCATAAATCTGTAGTTAAGTACACGCAGAAATGCCAAGTCCAGTTAATTACTCCAGCATGGTCATGGTAATTTTTCAAATGCTTCAAAAACACGAGAGTCATCCAAAAGCCCTTCTTAAGTCCATCACCTTCTGCAAACAAGACTGTACTGAGACCGACGGGACTAGGCTCTTGATGATGTCGTAGGCTTTATTCCTTTTCTCACACTTCCAACTGAACACAATGTTTCTTTGCTTTCTTTACCCTTGCTGATTGAGCAATCAAGTGAAGTACCTGTGTTGAGCCCAAAGGGCTGCTGGGGATGTAGCTGAGCTCAACAGGCACTGTGCATCAGGAGGTCCAGTTGGGCACTGACACAGCACAGCCTTGGTGTAGCTCTGCACCTGGGCTAAATGCTATCGCTTCTGTTTGCACGGGTAAACTGCTCCCAGGTCTGACCCCATATGAACAGATCCCTGGGTAGTGCTGTCTGAGGAAGATCATAACTCCACATGCGTTATTTCAGTACAGCATAGCTGGATCATCCCCGCATGGATGCAGAAGTGTGCATTGTATAGGGAGTGTTAGCCAAGCCAGCCTGTGACTCACCAGAAGAGTGGAGATAGGAGAAGCTACCTGCTCATGCCTACAGATACCAAGTAGAGTTCTGCCCCAAGTGCTCTTTTTTTCCTCACACACCATCTTTAACTCCTGCAGAATGTGCCAGATTTGCCAGACGTGTAGAATTTCTGAAGTATACAACCCTTGTTGTGATGATTCAATTATGTAATCTCCAATGTCTTTATATACTAGTTTTATGTTTGAAGCAAATTTTCTTTAATTACTTCTGTAGCTGACTCTATTTGTCAATGTCTATTTTGTATTTTCTACCAAATATTTTCCTGTAACAAGAAGAGAGGGTCACACCGATTTCCTTTTCTATTTTCTATTTTGTGACTACCAGAGCTTGCTTTCAGGCACAGATTCTACATGTAATGTGACTGAGAAGTACCAGACTCCCACCGTTAGTATTATTTTATCACTCTACACTCTGTTTCTTTTTCTTGTTGAATTTTAATGCATACAAGTGCCTTGGAGTAGATTGGTCATTGAGTTTCATTCAACATAATAAATTTTTAGCTGCTAGTTTAAGCTTAAAATCACAGCTCTTAGATACAGCTTACCACACGTCCTTTAACTGTCTTTCCTCAGATCGGTTCGTGCCACCCATGCACCCTAAGGCACCAGTGTCTGTTGCAACTCTTTAATTGCTGTCACTCCCTCGTCTGTTTCTTCATTCTCTCTTCTATTTTCCCCCTTTTGCACCCCAGATGGGGTGTGGTGCATTTCTGTGGCAAAACGTCTTCAGAAGCAGTGCTGCTTAGCATTCCTAGAATGGGTTGCAAATACGCACTGCCAGATTTCATTCCCCTTTACTCTCACCAATCACCCTTGTCGTGTTTTTAAGCCCAGCTGAAAATTAAGCACCATGAAGCCTCTCGCTCATCCTCCCCCTTTTCCCCCCAACCCCGGTGGAAAAGGGAGCAGAATCAAAGTAAATCTTGTATGTTAAGAACAGTCTAATAATTGAAAATAAAGTAAAATACAATAATAATTGATGATGATGATGATGATAATAATAATAATAATAACAACAAGTGATGCACAGTGGAATTGCTCACCCCCTGCTGACCAACATCAGACCCCCCTTCCCAAACCTTCAGCCGCCCTTCCGGGTAGCCCCCCCAGTTTATATACTGGACATGACATTCTACCCCAGTTTATATACTGGGCATGACATTCTATGGTGTGGAATATCCCTTCGGTCAGTTCAGGTCCCAGCTATGGTCCCTCCCTGGTTTATGTGGGTTTGTTTTTTTTAATGTACCTCCTCAAGGTACAAGTTAAAAAAGTCCTTGACTTAGGATAAACATGACAAAGCAAAAAACCCAAAACATCAGTGTGTTATCAACACCATTCTCATTCCAAACCGAAAAAATAGCAGCGTAACAGCTACTGGGAAGAAATGAACTCCATCCTAGCTAAGAAGATGACAACCCCACAACACCCCAGCTCTTTATTCTGCACCCCATCACCTCATCAGCCACAAATGTGCATCTTATCCATGACTGAGAATGTGTCCTCCAGCAGTCTTAAAGACAAGGGGAGGCAATTATGTTTTCCCAGAGTGTGAGCAGTACCAGGAGGAGCTCATCCTACAGGTGTTCAGTGCTTCACATCTGGGGAGCGCCTCTGGCTTTCAGGATATTCCCCACATTACGTGTGTTGTAACCCAAGGTAGTACAAGCATGCCGAAAACAGTGGTGGGCAAATTGAGAAACTCACAGCTTTGCATGCCTGTAAGGGGTGAGACAGTCTGTGGTACACCAAATCTCTGCAGGTGCTTTCTCTGAGGGCCAGCTAAATTGAACCATTATAGAGCTGCCACAGGCAAAGAACACAAAATTGGGCAGTTAGCACAGCTCAGCTGACACGTGTTAACTTGCTAGGCTGCATGTGTAAGACCAAATGTTTTCTATACCTTGCAGTACACTTTTACGACACGTCAAAAATTGCCATGCATCATCTAAATAATCAGACTTAACATTAAAAAATAATTAACCCAAAACACTTTCACTACAAATTTTCATTCTGTTTACTTGTCCGGAACAGAATAAAGGGAAGAATTCATGGAATATATTTGGGATCATGAGCTCTGCTGTTTGTGGTGAGGAGTGGATGAATCAAGAAATTTATTACAGAATAAGAAAGAGACAGCAGGAATACGGTGTAGTGGCAGCTGCAGCAGCTTAGCGCTGTGCCCTGCTGGCACCTGAATGAAGTGAGGGGCGCAATCATGCTCCAGAAGCTTCTGTAGCCCAGCAGAAACATTATGATCCCATGAGGACTCTTCAAGAAACAAACACTTTTGGTCACTGTCCACAAATGCAGCATCACTGCTTAGCAATCATCTCTCTCCAGGGATGGCACACGTGAAAAAATACTCCTGTCATTTCCCCACCATAGAAATCTTGGGAAACAACTCATTTCAAGTCATATCAAACCTAGGGCCACTTCAGCAATAGCCCACTGAGATTTACAGTGCCAGATCTGTAGGGTATGGGGCACCCAGAAGCACCACTGCTGTGATAGAGTGGAGCATCACCCAAGTTAATATACCCTGTTTCTGAGAGGTTTGGTCCTGGATGATCATCTTCTTTGCCCCTGTTTATCAGAGGCTGTTTCAAAGATGCTTCAAGAATGCTGTCTGTGGCAGCCAGCCCTCTCAGGATTTATGAAGTAAGGGTCATAATTTCTGCACCAATTAATAACAAAATGAGCAATTAGCATAAGACAAAATCTACTGATTCGAAATTATATTCATTAATCTTTCTGCATTAATCACCCTGCTGCATGCTGCACCTTGTAAAGCTTGTATATCTTTCTGTAACTAGCCTCAGATCACTTTGTAGTAGTCCAGACTGGATAGGAAAAAGGCATTAATGACAATGTAACTGCTTTGTAATCCATTTATTCCATTTGTTAATTTGTCATCATGCTAAGTACCGGCAAAACAATGTTTTTTCAAATGCCACATGAGTGCAACGCATCAATCATGAAAAGATGCAGGACTCACAAATATGCTTTAGGATGCTGACTTCATTGCTCTTCTGCTTAGCCTCTGGTTTGGTTGGTTGCTTATTTGTTTGTTTGGTTAATGGGTGTTGATTAAAAGATATATTTTATTTTTTTTTTTAATCAGGGCCTGGTTTGTATTGCTGGGAATGTCTGGGTGGAGTTTTTGGTCCTCTCTAAACATTTTTCATTTCCAGAATTTCAGAAAAATAAATTATACACACATGCAAAAATAATTACATGGATTAAAAGAAAAAAGTTTTGTTCTAGTTGTGTACAATCATTTCCGTACAACAACTCAATTAAAATGCTGTATAGAAAGCGTATTTTCAAAAATTTCTTTCCTATTAAAGCAGTTTATGGTTTTAATAAGGAGTAGAAAGAACCTGTAAATAATCTTATTATTTCAAGGAATGCAATTTTAATACTAATTTTCCAGGACTTTAATTAATTAGGTAGTTTAAATTTCTTTATTTATTCATTACAGTTTCATACTTTACCTTACAGTTTTGGGTGAGAGGTATTTGAAGCCTTAGGGGAACAAGTTGCAACACAATCCTACTCAAACCACACAGACCAAGTTTCCTGAAGATACGCATTTCACTGTCTGCTCCCTACTTACATTCATAATTACCACTAGAATAAACAAGAGTTAAATAAAGCTACTGCGGGTTTAAGTCTTTGTCCATTATAAAAAAGGGGATGAAACTGTCCAGACGTAAACTGTGGCTGTTGGCATTCTTTGCCTTCCTAATCCCTCCTGCTCAGCTCACATGTCTGAAGTTAGCAGGCATTTAATGACTATGAAATGTGCTTTTTCTTCTTGTGCCTCCTTCTACAGAAGAGGGGCTCAGATTAGTCTTGCTTTGGATTCATCAGTGCACTTAATAACTGTTAATCTATGCACTGCCTTCTCATACTGGCATGGCGGCAGAAGGAAGAGGGTATTTAGAGCCTGAAACACAGATTTCAAGCTGAGAAATTCCAGCTGAGATTCACAAACAATCTCTCGGGGCAGTGCGAGATCCACTGCAGTGAGATGGGATACTGCAGTGTGCTTGCAAGGAGGACGCAGCTCGCAAGTCCAGGTAGGCTGGTCAAGCAGTCAGGTTGACCAGACCAGCCTTTGCACGGGCACGAATGGCTGGATTTCACAACTTCTGTTTATGTTTAGAGTGTTTGCTAATATTAGTACAAAATCTGATGTGAGCCAAAGTACCTGATAACTCAGAGTCTGAGAAAAACGAGGGTGGTGCGGTGGTACTTAACGTTTTTCTGTCCAATCACCAAGCATCTCATAAATATTCAAAATGGGAAGTTCCTTCTGGCTCTGCCCAGCTCTTGCCCACTGCAGGTCGAGTTGCTTTCAGTTTTCTTTTAGGCGTTATGACCCATATTCCAGGCTGTTCTTTGGATTCTGGAAAGTCACAGAGATGCACAAGGAACTTCGGAGGTATTTTGAAAACCCTTAAAAATGTGGTTTGCAAATTCAATTAAGGTTGTTGTGGGATGTGTCACATGGCATCTCTACAGAAGAGATGCATCAACTCAAATTGCAGACAGAAGCCTTGGGGAAGCAATTGTTCTCTTAAGTGATTAAGGACTGAAAAATCTTTTTCAGAAGCCTTGCAGCAAATGCTAAGCTTGCCAAGAGCGCTAGCCAACAGCTTGTTTTGAGTAGACAGAAGTCATGGCAGGAATTTTCAAGTCTAGCCAAAACCTTCATAACTATAAGTCTGATAATCAGATATACCCACAGGTGAGAAAGCATTCTCACAGTGCATTGTAAGAATATTTTTCTGTTCAATTTGCTCTTGATACACAATAGCTAGATTTTTGCAGTGAGACAGGGTGTTTTCCCAGCTTGTGACTAGTACTCTTAATTTCTGTATGGATCCATCTCCTGTTCAGATCCACGGGAGCAGCCTCTTTTGCACAGCATTTGTACTGTTTTGCTTGTGCTGAAAATGCTTCTTAGGAAATTACTGTTTCACTGCCGAGTTCGCCAACCTTCAACATCATGTATTATGAATCATAAAATATTAATCTTGAGCCTTTAACAACATAAATAAGAATCTTGTTTAAACAAGAACAAACAATCACCACACAGTTATGCTACTGTGAATTAATTTCCCATTACTTTGATGGTGTCAGACTTCCAGCTTGGATACTTTCTTGCTAGTTCTTAAACTTTCAGAAATAAAAATCACAGTAAAAGAGCATAAGAGCATAATTTTGTTTTCATTTTCATGATAGACATGCAGATATTAGCCAAATGCCTAGATTTCAAATTTACTTCAGGATCTATTGACTGAAACTAAATAATTGCACGCTTCTAACTAATTGTTCTATTTATTTAACTAATAACTTGAAATAATTTTAATATTTCTCTAATTTTAAGTATTTCCCTAAAACAGCAATAGCAAAAGAAAAGTGAAGGGACTCTTTTAGCCAGCAAAATACATAACGAAAGGAAATGAATTATATTTAAAGGCATCAGACTTTTAACACCTCTGCTAAGCATCAAATCCAGAGAAATAATAAATAATGCACAATAGCTCATGTTAATTCTAATATTATTCATTCATGAATGAACAGGAATAGGTTGCTAACTCAATAATGGCACTTTTCAAGTATATCCATGGTAATGTAAAAACTATGTTGGCATTTTGGGTTGGGTTTTTTTTCCATAAAATGCAGGTATCATAAAACATTGTGCAGGGAACTGGCAGGATGGAGGACACCTAAAATA
>VYZQ01002892.1:0-20158 GCA_013400655.1 Mystacornis crossleyi | reverse complement strand
TTTTTTTTTTTTTTTTTTTTTTGCGCAATTTCATTGTTACTATAAGAAGTTTTTGACCAGTTTGATTTGGGAGCCACAAGAAATATAAGAAACCTTTTCAGACTCTGGGCATTATGTCAATTGATCTGGCCTGTTGTTTTCCACCATCTATATTTTACAGCTTGTCATGAATGGTGCCAGTGGCCTTCCAGAGATATTGGAATACAAAAAACTTTGGGGAGGAATTATTGGCAGAGGTATTGCTCTCACTTATGTTGGCTCTTTCATCTCATCCTAACCACTAGAAAGCAAAACAAATCCTGCATATTTTGCTGGACCTTAAGCATCAACTTCTACAAATCTTTCCCTCATAACAAAAAGCAACAATTTCCCCTCACCATCTTCAGAGAAATGTGTCAGAAGTAGAAATACCTATTAATTCTAGCACAGATATGCAGTTGCCTGCCTTGCTGTTTCAATTCCCTCCTAGCTGCTCTCACATGGTAATTCCTTAAACACTCCAGTCAATACTCCCAAAATTCAAGGACCAGATTCAGCCGTCGCTTCAGTCCATAATTTTGGTGTGAGTATGTGTGACTTTCTGATGAAAAAAACTATCAGGATCAGTCTCTGGATTTGCCAGAACTGTAAATTTCTGAAGTAATGAGATGTAGATGCTCGAATTACATGAGGAGAAAGCTGCCTGTATATATACAGCAATATAACACACAAGTTTGGGACACCATTACCAAAGAAAGGAAAACTCAATAGAACAAAAAGTTCTCTTGGCATTTTTTTAGCCTCCATGAGTGACCATAATTCCAGGTACAAAACTTGGACCCACAAGAGACTCAAATCAGCCTCCCTGTAGCAAGGGACCATCGAGCCTCCTCTTTTCTCCTTGACCAAGTTCAGATCTTGGTGAACATTCCTACCTGCCAGAGAATGTGCTGGTACAGTTTTTTGACACTGGAATATAAATGGTTCCGAGTCATGAGCCTCCTTCTGTTCAGAGCCAATGTCCTGAAAGGTTCTAGCAGGGAAATTTAAAAGAAAGCCTGCCATGATCCACTCACTAATAATCTGATGCTAAGTGACCTGTGAGCAGAGATCCCAGAGCAGTAATAGCCACCCAGAGAGCTGTATCATTATCTGCAGGGCTCATGTGATTCACAGTGCAATGAGAAAATCCTACTGACCAAATTTTCAGCCATTCCCCCAGGTATGGACACTCCATAGAGGTGCTTCTGGACAAGTTCAGAAGAGCCAGTGCTATAATTTGGAGAGGGATCCTCATCCTGCATCTGACTTTGCTTATTGGAGTAGTGATGTGGGGGACACATACTCAGAGTGCCTCAGGGAGGAGAAACAGTCATCCCAGAGATGGTTGCCCTGTGAAAGCCTGTTCTGCACATACAAACACACACATACAGAGATGTGCACGCCCGCCCGCCTGCCCCTTGCACACACAGCAAACACCTCACAAGTCAGAGGAGAGCAGAGACTTGCAGCTTCTTACCTTCAGGAAGTCACCCCCTTGACAGTCGATGTTCACAAAGTCGTAGTTTACTGTGATCAGCTCCTCGGGCTCCCCGATGAAGAAGGTTGCGCAGTGCAGTTGTGGTTGGTCTGCGGTGAAGGTAAACTGCCCCTCTATACTCAGCATGTCAATGCACCCTGGAGAAGCAGGGACAAAGGGCTGCTGCCTCTGCCTGCTCTGGATTGAGACTCAGTGCCAGCTCCCACCGTGCAGGGAAGGAGGGGGATAGGAGAGACNCGCCCCCCCCCCCCCCGCTCTGCACTGGGATCCGGCTGGCGGTGGGGAGAGGGAGAGCCAGCTGAAGCAATTAGGAGCCTGCTGAGCATCAGAGGATAAATAGTCACTCGCAGGTGCGAGCACAAGCATGCGACGGGGGGATGCGGGGGATTGTGTGTCAAAGCATCTCTGAGCAGAAAACTCCGCGTGGGTATGTGCACAAGTGCACAAACACTCTACTCTTTCAGATTTCTCCCTCTAATCACAGCTGCTATACCTGCCCCACCCCTTGGTAATGTGACCCTGCCCGGGGACATGGGTGTAGAATCCCCATCCTACTCCAGTTATTTGGGACAATCAACTACGAACCCCAACCCTCTGCCTCAAATCACAGGTTTTTGCAGTTTTAATGTTTTGTCCTTCTTCTCCCTAGTCTTGCAAAAAGCTCCTGCAGCTCTGTCATTCCCAATTAGTGCCTTTCCCTTCCCTGAGGTACTCCCAGGATTCTGCCACCTATCAGTAGTCCCTACCAGCGCACCAAAGAAACTCACGGAGTGACCGCCGGTAGATCTGTCCTGCAGACAGCTCTCGCTTCAGATCTTCACTGAGTAGTAGGAAGGGGTCATCTTCACCAGCGTCTCTCACCTGGTGAAAGATGGAGGGCAAAAGAGCCTGGGGCAAAGTGAAATGTAACCTTCTCCCTGTACCTCTCAAGAACAGGCACAGCACATTACATCTCTCCTCCAGAAAAAGTGCAGCTATGGAAGAGCTCAGGCAGAAAGCTGCCCATCTGCAGTAGTGGGGAGATAAACCTGGTACCTAAGAGGTGACCCCAGCCCCTAAGAGCACTCAGAGTCTCTTAAATCCTCAGCAAAACTGCTGGGGATAAATAAATGGAGGGGTAGTACAGAATACGTGGGACTGTTGCATTAATGTTACCCAGGTGTAAGTTCAGTGCAGAAGAAGTAGGAATAGGAAAGGGAGAGAGAATACAGCACAATGCTTGAAAGCTGAGAGACAAATTAGAAGATAGCAGCTAAAAGCACAGTGAGGTGTTTAATCATCAGCCCTATTGCTCACCTCTAGGTATCTGGTTTCTCCCTTGGAGGCAGCCAGGAAGATGAGAACGAGGTGGCATTGAAACTGGAAAGCAGACGGCATGCTGACACCTCCTCTGGCGGCAGTCCCTCTCTCTGTGGCCAAGTTTTTCCGGGTCTGTGCCGGTATGCAGGAGCCGCTGGGGTGTCTTGGAGCGACTCTTTTTATAGAGCTGTTGGGAGGGGAGGCACTTGGTCCCCGTACTGATAGGGTAACCCATGGTAACTGAATTCCTCTCGCAGTGACACAGTACGTGGGCATGACGAGGGTCCAAATTGCAGCCACAAATTTTCAAGACGGTTGAATTCCCCTCTCTGGCAGATGTCTTTCCTACTTACCTTGGTGGAAAAGTGGAAAACCTCGGGGAAGAAAGCCCATCCCCGTGCAGATGGGGCATTCATCCACTGTGTTTATTTCCAGTTACCCCGAAGTGAGCAAAGAGGAGCATCCCCCTCTCCTCCCGGGGCAGTCCCGGGGTATTTCGGACCTGCAGGGCTTCCTGCCTCCCTTCTGCTGCTCTGTGACATGCAGTTCTCTGCAGTGCCTGTGCCAGGTGCTTCCTGGTGGCCAGGCCTGTGTGGGCAACCCTGAGTCCCAGGTAGGCTTGCAGCCTATGCCAGCATCCCTCCAGGGCTCTGCAGCAAGTACACAGGCAAAACCAGACAGCTCTCCCCACCAGACATAGCTATCATGCAGAAATTATGAAAACTTGGGGGTCCCAAGGGCATATTCATCACAGAACTCCTGATACTGCTTCAGCCTTGATCCTCAAGGGAAACCTGAGAAGATCCCTAAAAGTTGAACCTGTGAGTGAAAATTCATAACTGTGCAGAGTACTAAAAGTCAGGAACTCAGCAGAGGTATTAGATGTGGGTATATTCTTGTTTTCCTCTGACCAGGATGAACCATCAATACTCTGCAGAGGGTGACTATCCTTTCCACACCTCAGGCGTCTTGCTAATGTATCCTTTTGCTCTATGCTTTCATGTCAAATGTCATTTTGCTTCAACAAAACTTAGAAATAATATTTCTAAGAGCAATAAATAATAATAAAAAAATAAATAATAATTAATTGTCATAAATAATAAAAAATAATAAAAGAACAAGACTTGTAAAGTTTAAAGTTTGTTGCTCCTGATTTCATTGCAAGGATTTATAAACATCAGAAATATTTGCTTGCTATTTCACACAATTTGTTGGTTGAAAAACAAATTAAAAAATATTATTCTGTCTACACACCTGTGCCTCTGACCTTATTATGATGCAATTCTTATCTTACAGTTTGCTTTATTGTAAACTATAATACTGTTCCATATCTGCATGGAACTTCTGTGATTTTTTTGAGAAAAAAATTACTGAAGAAATGGAAAACATTTTTTTTGAACTTTGGCATCAGGTTGGATTCAAAGGTTGGTAAAACTGCTTTGTAGAATAATTAATTTGAATAATTAATTACTGCATGAACAGAGACTGAATTGATTCTCCTCATGTGCTTACCTTGAACTGTTTAAATACTGTCATTTTAGGCAAGGATTATCAGAGGATTATACAAGGGAGTTTGGAATCTGAAATCCATTGAAGTTCCTTGGGAATTACGAGCTTTGCCGGAAAATGGCTGCGTTTAGTCCCAGTTTGCATTAGAGGATGGCTGGAAGGTTAATGAGGGAGATGAGAGGTGCCTTGGAAACCATCAGGATCAGAAGGGGCTGCAGGGAGCCCAGCCTTACTCGCTGTTCTTTTGCTCGCCATCTAAAGATATTGATAAGGTTAAAATTATAGCTTGACCCCTCCACTCCTCCCCTTAGAGGCATTTTGCAGAATCCAGTCCCAAATTCTGGCTGCAGTGTCCCAGTTTACCCTGCCAGTCCCCAATCTAGACCGCAGACACTAAGTCTTGAGGAATATTCAGTGCAGGGACCTCGGTGTGCAGCTGCAGGGAGAGCTGCAAATTGAGCTCCTTGGGGCAGGAGTCTGAGCCCAAGGCATGAGGATGTGAACTGCCCACCTGTTGAATTCCAGAAGGCCCAGGGACCTGTGGCACCAGCCAGGTGACCAGACACTTGGAGACACAGCAAGAGTCGAGGCATCAGTTGGAAGATCACAAACGTTCACAAACATAGACTGTGAGGGTATAAAAGCCCAGGTGTTCCTTTGTTCAGTGTCCCTCTCTGGAGGGACATTGGTTGTCATTCTGCTGCTGCACCACTATAAAATTACTTAAAGGAGACAGAAGTCTGAGGCACTGCTGTGGGAAACCTGGGGTTGAGCCGATGAGGAAAGCTGGTCTGCCTGTGTGAGTGTGGGATGTGTAGGGAGTTGAGTGGGAGCCCATCGGCTTAGTGAAGCTGCCCACTGTGAAGGGGCTTTGGTCCCAGCAGTTAAAGCCTCTGGTGGTGGGAGTGTGACTGCCGGAGTGCCTCCTGAATGGTCAGACTGGGACATTATCTTACTGTGAGTCCTTGAAGATCTTCTGTGAAGGAGAGAGAGTGTTTCATTGTGCGTGAATTTGTTACTGAAGACTTCAGATTTCAGAGTTCAGCTCCAAAAATGAGTGAAGGACACATGGCACTGCAGCTAAATTATTATGACTCTATTAAACCAGATGTGAGGTGATCTACTCAGAATGAAACATACCAACAGTGATGTCAGCATAATTTAAACCCTTGTCTGTGAATAGCTGAGATCTGGGCTTAGCACAGCATTCACCAGTGGGGGTGCCCAGAAAAGCAGGGAGCCCCACAGCCTGGAGGACATCCTGGCAGATGAAGTGAGGGCACTGTCCTTCTCCAATAAACAAGGTGGTGGAAAGGAGGATAGGAGACACCTCCACATCTGTTGTAATTTATTGCTCAAACAGGGCCTATGGTGACTTTGAAATTCCCATACAACACCTGTAGGAGTTTGTTTTGAGTGTAAAAATATTCTGTGTAACAGTGGTGCAAAAGCTGAACTCAGACACTTTGCTGTTGATGTAGAACTTAATTTTAACAGAGGTTTTAAGTTGGAAGGTTTTTTTCCACTTTTCAGCTCTGGGCTCAGCAGAAGCTGATGAAGCACAATGACATCCTGACCAGCCTCATCACAAAGCCTCCCAGTGTCTGGGGAAACTCTCTCTGTCTTCAAACACAGGGCCATCCTTAGCCCCCAGTGTCACATGCTTTCCTTTATGCAGCTCTAATGCTTGGGGAAGGCAAGTATTTGGGATGGGATAGGGAATCACATGCAAAGAGATGCAGCTACTGCTGCTGACTGGGGCTCTGCTGCGTCAGGTGGAGCTCAAGCAGATAGATCCCCAAAAGGCACCAGTCAAAGGGAAAAGAAGGGGTTCATCTCCCAGCCCTGCATCCCAGCTCTCAGAGGGTGAGAGAGGATCGAGGCCATCTTGTCACTCAAATCTGCTGTCTCCTCAGAGTGTATCACAAGTCCCCTTCCCCTCTACACTCCCTTTGCCTGCTGCAGCACTGCTTTTGTTAAAAGTCCCTTGCAGAAACAGATTTTCAGGAGATGAGAATGTGACTAACAAAGCAAAGAAAAATCACACTGAACTGGGTTCAAAACACCCCTGCAGCATTTCAGAAGGGAAAAGCACCTTCAATGTGATACAAACCCTTGGCGAGTGAGGAGAGTGTAATTTCTCTTTCATGGAGTTGAGTCATGATAACACTCTGAAGGACAAATTTTTTTATTAATATCAAATTGTTTAACACAGTAAAATGCATTCCCCAGTGACACCCTGCCACAGGCTAAATGATCCAGTTGATTGGCACCTTGATCTGCTAACAACTGTAAGTTACCCTGGGAGCAGCCCCTTTCCCTGGCAGAAAAGATGGGAAGCCATGGTGCTGGTGAGAGTCTGGGCTGAGTGCAGGGCATCACTCACTCCGCTCTGCTGCAGCTCAGGATGACATTGTTTAGGCACCCCAGCCTTTGCAGAGCCTTGGGCTGGCAAAGCAGTGCTCATGGGTGGCCTCTTCAGGAACATGCTTTGGAGTACCTGCCTGCCCCACTAGTGTTCAAAGCTTGTAGATGTCTTGTCAGCTGTTATAGCAAAGAAGAGATCCCAACTATGGTAAGAAGTAGGTAAAATAAAGCTGAATAAAGACAATAGTGAAATAAACTCCATTTACCCTCCCCCATAGTGATCAAATCATGCTCTGTCCTATAATACAGGTGGCAGATGCAGTTTCTTCTCCTAAAAAGTAAAAGTAATTGTTACAGGAAGAATACGCATGAAGTGCTTGGTAGTGAGACTTCTTAGCAAGAAGTGCTTGAGCTACAGACACTCCTTAGAGATCCCTCCCTGTGGCAAAGAGGGGCCAGGTGTTATAAACCCTTTCTGCTCTCCAAAAGGGTCCCTTGGGCCCCCAGCTCATTAATACAGCTCTTCGTACTCCTCAGCTGCAGCCTGACTTCTGGAACAAGCAGTTGGATTAGACCAAACCTCTCTCTAACACTGGGACCTTAAACATGAGTTAATATTTCCTGTATAGACACAATCCCAAGCAAGCTCTTGGGCTCACCACAGGGTTCAGCCTGGCTGCTGCATATCCATGGAGGCTTCTCTGCTTGTCTGTGACTGGAGGTTTCTTGAACTAAGAGCAGAAGCAGCGAGACTGCAGAGCAACTGCTCTGGTGAAGAGGAGCAGTTCTGCCTCAGGCACTCTGTCCTCAGCTGTTCATGCTGATTTCTCACTACTGCTCTGAGCTGGCTGAAGAGATGCCATATGGGGTCATGCACAGTGTGAGACATCTGACTGGACTTTAAACTTCATACCGTGTCAGCTGCTAAACATTATGCTGAGCTACATTTATTTCCCTTATGCTCTTTCCCACTGTAACTGAGAATTCATTCAGGGATCAGCTTTTCATTTCCTTCATGGTGTCTGGGAGACATAGTACTAGTCATTCCTGTCTTTTTATCAAGTGGCTGCAGTGTCAGTGTCTTTGAAGAGTAGAGATTGCTACACATCATTTGTAGTTTACTATACATGCTCAACTGCTTGTGAATCCTTCAGTATATTGTTTCTGAACAATGTGACTGGTTAGCCCAGATTAAGAGAGAAAGAAATCTAGCGGCTCCAAAGTGTCATGTAGGCTAGAGTGAAGGTGAAATTTTTTGTCCCATCTTTGTTAAATCTTAATCAGTCACTGCTTTGAAGTAACACCACAGAAAAGAAAGCAAGGGGAAGACTGTACAGCAAATCACAGTCCTGAAGGCCACAAGGAAATCATGTCCTTAATACAGACGTGTACAAGACTTCGCTTCAAACTCTGTCTGAGACAAAGACAAACATGTAAGGAACTCCTGCTCTGGCCTGGTTCCCTCATGCCCTATGTTACCATGGAAAACATTGGGATAACTTCATCCATACTTAGTATTCACAAATCATTACTGAATACTTCACTTAAATCGTGAGGAACTTAGCAGCCACATCCCATAGTATCCATCAGTCTTCTCTACACTAAGAAGTTACACTATGCTTAATGTTATCATTCATAAGGGCAAATTATCAAGATACCAGGCACATCCACTCACTACCACATCCCATTGCAGTGGTCACTGCCCTGCCTGACACCCAGCTGGGAAGCAACCCAGAGCACAGACCCAGAAAAATAAATATGGAGTTTAGAGCTCCAAAGCCCTTGTTGTCTAGAGGGCCCAAAGTGTGACTGCATTCAGGATGCTAATTGGGCCTGTGGTCATAACTACATTTAGGAACTGTTTGTGAGACTGTATGAGAAATGAGTTTGATGCCATGGCAGTTAGCAACCAGTAACTGCCTATTCTACAAAATGCATCCGTCAGCTACTGGAAACACCATTTAAGCACCTGGAGTATGAACATATAATAGGAAAGATAGAATTCAGCATGACTAAAGTAAGTAAATTGGCCCTGTCAATGGTTTGATACATCCTTTTTGCAAGAACCCAATCAGAGCTGCAATGACAGCTGAGCATTTCCAGCAGCAGAAACACAAAGTCTGAGATCACATTTTGTGCTTCAATCCTTTACTCTTGTGTTTGTTTCAGGGTCAGGCAGGTGTCCCAACAGTCCATGATCCAGCCTGAGCCCAGGACTCCTCTGTCTGTAATCAGTGGGCACCTCCATCACTGATTTCTGCTGCTACCTGTCTGCTTCAGCTTTGTGCTGGGTATGACAAGCCTCTTCCAAGCCTCACCATACATGTCTCTGTAACATCACTTCTATTACTTCTCTCTGTGTGTCTAAATTGGCTTGAAATAGAGCTGAACTTTCCTTTAGGTGAAGTAAGTGTAGCTTGTTAACTCTGGGCACATTGACACAAGAGATGGTGTGATTTGTCATGTTAAGTGGCTTAGAGGGATGACAAACACACGTGATTTATGAACTGAAAGCCTATCAGCATCATGCAGGCTTGATGATAAGTGTTGCATTAACTCTATTTATGGCATTGTCTAAAAGCAAAGATTGTGAAACTCACAGTTTAGCGGGTTGCAAATAATCAAGCAAACATTATATTCAGACACCAAGATTACCCTGAGGGCGGTTATCACTACCAGCTCTGCCTGTGACTCAACCAGCATCTACACAAAACAGTCAGGGCCAAGAAGTGGGAGAAAAGTTTTTTCCCAGGAAGGAGAAAAGAGATATGAGAATGGGCAACTGGCAAAGGCACATGCCATCGCTCTGGTGTTAGAAGAGGTGCTGGAGGTTTGTTGAGCTGTTTAATTTTAGCATGGACCTTTCTCCTCTATGGATCCTCTACACAGAATCTCAGCCCTCAAGGATTGCTGCAAGAAGGCCTCAACATCAGAGTTGCATACAGGTGTCAGCAGGCCTCCCAGGCAGCCTCTTCCATCCCATCATACTTGCCTTTGCCAGCTGCAGCAGCTACTCTGATCAGTACCAGTGCCCTTGCAGAAGAACAGTCTCCTTTCCAAAACATGGCATAGTTACTGCATCTAGACTTTGCTTGGAAGTGTAACCCTCATGGTCCAGGTCACATCCTGTTCTAGATCTCCTTTCCCACAGCTGCAACTTTCTCCCAGTGGCCCTCCCCAAAGCAGCAGCCCCTGTTCCTCCTCTCCCAAATCTCCTGTTCAGCTTGGGGCTACTAGAACTTTGTTTTCCACACTGAGCCAGTTTATTACACAGAATATTATTTCAGATGTGTTGGGAAATCTCTGTATTTACATGTATCATGTTCCAAAATTTGTTTAATCTGTGAAGTACAACCTTTATCTTTGACAAAACACCACCTTCATAAATGATATTTTAAGATTTTTTTTTTTTAAAAATCCAAGAAAGACAAGTATTTCTCAGCTGAAGTGACTGTCCTTGACTGAATCTTTCTCATCCAGGAAAAAATCTGTAATTCAATACAATTCTGGTAGTGTTAGACATCACAGTAATGGACCCAACTTCAGGAACACTGTGAATTGTTACACAATTCAAGCAGTCAGTGTGAGTCAGATAAGAGATGTCAGCATACCCAACATAATGATATATTTATCTTTTCAACTGCTCCCTCAATGTAGCCCTTTATTTTTCATGTATGTGATTCCTTACCAGTTATCCCCAGTACTGTGCAGCCCGCAGTGCCAGTTTGATCAGTTAGGCTCCAAATGCTTTTAGGTGAAAGTACAGGAATATCTTGTGTCAGTGTAAAAATCACATAAGTTGAAGGACCTTGAGATCACCTGGTCAGCATTTTTCCACCTCCTAAAGTCTAAAGGCAGCTACACCTTTGATAGCAATGTCACAGAGTGTCATTACCTCAAGTGCAGTAGTGGACTTTTTAATTTCAAACATAAAATGTTCTCCTTCTCACAGTACTACTCCTAGGGCACCAAAAATGACAAAAAACAATCCTCCTCCAAAAGAAAACTGCAGAATTAGGTCATTAGTACAAGGGCAAAAATAGTTTTGCTTTCACCTACCCAAGGTATAAATAGTTCAATGGGATGGAACTCTCCAGTCCCATGTCTCATCTAGACACTTTGCTCAGCCACAGGGGTCTGTTAGCTACTGCCACCTGATGTCCCCACCCAGAGAGAAGAATTTTACATCTTTCTACAGCATTCTCAACTTCTTGCCATTTTTCAACTCCCAAAAAACAACCTTAAGTAGCTTTTCAGGTGGTTCAGTTGCTCCTCTGCCCTTTATAACTTGTTTTACCCACAGATCTTTTTTCCTGCCATAGCTTTGTTCTGTAGAATTCTGCTTTTCTGAGTTCATGCAACTGCTGGGAATGTAAAGTCAAAGCACTACACAGAGTTTTAGGGCAGAGCTCACTGATGGCTATTTGAAAGCTACACTGTGATGATTGCGCTGCAACCCATGCAATCAAACAGAACCTGAGAGGACAGCTTAGAATTTAAAACAAATGTACAGCAGGAACATTTTCCACTGATTTTCCCCCAAAGACCTGGGCTGTGAGCAACTGCTCCTTCTGTCTTCCTCTTAGCTGTCTTGTTGCAATATTTGCAGTTTTACAGACATGTCCTTATTTAGCCAACCAGCTTACAGAAACACAGTTATCCATTGAAGTCTAATTTAGAGTCTCAAGCACATGTTCTCAGCTGCTGTAAAATTATGCCACTAAGTGCAATAGGCTCTGTCATTTTACATCAGCTGAGAATCTACTTGCAAGGGCAAAATAAGTGGATGCAGCTGCAGTTCTCTTCCTTGGGAGTTGCCCCCTATACACAACTGATTGCAGGTGGCTGAGAGTTGATATTTAAAAAGGACAAGATTTTTGGTGTCTCTTTTTTTGAAAATATTTCTGCTGAAGCTCATTCATGTACTCTCTTTGATGGCCTCCCAGGACCTGTAGCCCACCATACTCCAACTCAGAGGAAAGGATGTAGACAGAAGCCATTTCAAAAACAAATTTCCAGATCATAAATTAAACATTCTCTCTCATGCCATATCATGTGGCAGAAGAAAGATAAAATTGAAAATGTGACCCCTTTTTTCTTCAAATAATACAGTGCTATTCAACAGACTTAATTATCCCAAAAGACACATGTAATAATTGTTAGCCTGTCAATCAAAGCCCTTATTAGACATGCACATGATGTCACATCACAGTCTAAATCTTAATCTAAATCTAAATCTTCCTGCCAGTCAAAGATCTTTATATAGATTAATCTGATTTCAGATACAAGTTTTGTGTATGACTTTTTACCCAACCTTTTCAGGGCTGTGATCAGAGAAGAGCTGGATCTTTTATGTGTGCTGCTGAGCTGGTATGATACTCTGGGCGGTCCCTGAGCGTTTTTCTCTTGGCCACACTCTGCTTTGTGCTGTAGCATGGAGCCTGAAAAAGGGTCTGCCTTGGGTGGCTGAGGGATGTGGGGTGGACTTGCATTGCTACAACTGGTGGACAGAAATTAATGATGTTGCTGGCTACTGGAAAAATCACTTGTTCTGCTGGGGTCTTCTGGGCTCACTTCTCTTTCCCTTCCCAAAACCCGACGCAACTTTGTCTCTCACCTTTACAGGGAGAAAACAATGCTGTAGAAGATTATTATCCCACTGCACTTCCACACCTTCCATTGAAGAGTGGGAAAGGTGGCGCCTTCCTATTGGACCTAGCTGGTAAGTCACAGCTTGAAGACACAGCTCAATTACAAACTCCTTGTCTTCACAGTGGTGTCATTCACTTGGGATTGGTAGTTGGGTAACGAAACTGAAGAAGTTATAAATTTACTAACAGGTAATGCATCAAGCTTTGTGTAACCAGTTGTACTGGCACTTCAAGTCTCTTTTGAACTGAAATAAAAGCAAATGGCAGAGGCTGAGGCTTTCAAGATAATGAAATTTATCTTCAGCAAATCTGCTCTTTAGATGTCAAGCAAAGCAATTTCACAATATATAGAGAAGATCTTGTCTGGCATTGTTTTTGGTATTTTTATTGGTCTTTGATGTAACTTAAAAATATTAGGCCATATTGTGGTGTTCAATTTTCTACAGGTTTTTCAGACAGCCTGAAAAAATAAATGGAAAAATGTCTGTAATTACACATCATTCCTAAAGCTGATGGGCTCTGGAGAAAGCCACATAGCAAGCTTGATTTGCATGTGAAAGTTCATTGTTTTTCCTAGATTCATGAAGTACAGAAAGACTCGAAGCCAGCAGGAAAATGTCAGTAATAAGGAGAAAAAAATCCTGCCTTCAGGTTTGAAGGAGACATTTTTCCCTTCTGAGAGAAGAAAAACCCGAAATATTCACATCTGCAGGACATAATGTTTATAGTCAGATTGGCCTTGCATGCATGATCATGCACAGCCAATACAAGTGGCTTCAATGCCATTTCCTTTCCTGAGGAGTGCTTAGAGAACAGAGGATTGCTCACAGCTTTTTCTGGTTCAGAAGCAATCCAAAACTTTCAGGTGATCTTCATGTATCTTTCTTAGAAGTGATGTCTACTAATGGAACGTTAGTTGGCTCCTGCAGGAGAGGAGTGAGAGAGGGCTGCTGGTGCAGTGGGTCAGCCCATAGTTAGCCCAAGAATAGGATGGCAAGGGCCCCACATTGTGTGAAGGCTTTGTGGGTTTGAGCTTTTGAAACTGTTTTGTGCATTTTCTTACTTTTCTGCTTGGTTTCCAATCTTTGTACAAAAAGGATTGTTCTTTAAAACTGACAGAGTTTAACATTTGTCCTTGCAGTTAAACCAGCAACAAGAAACACCTAACAAGGTAAGCCAAAACCAGTGATTTACAAGGTTTTATAAAACTTCACTGGAAAAAAGATCATTTGAGTCATTCTCCTCTGATTCACCCACAGCTCATGGGCAAGTAAGCCCCTTCCACAGAGGAATTAGGATGCACACAATCCCTAGTAAATTCAGCTGATGAGATGGCTCCACTGGCCCTCTCCGTCACAGCAGTGACTCTTGCTGCCTGACTCCAGGGCACATTGCTGCTGCCAGCTGTGACTTAGCATAATTCTGCTATGCACATGGGCTGCTACATGTCCAAGCGTTCATCAGGATGGGCAGAGGGATTATGAACTTTCTGGAGCTTCTTTCCAAAATGCTTCTTGCTCAAACGTTGTAACAAGAAACTGGTTTTTACTGGCATAATCTTATTCCTTTCAGCTTGGAGCTGAAGCTTTAGACTGCTCTTCTTTCACTTCCCCTGGAGGACAAGGAAAGGCTTAGAGGCTAGGAACAGTCTGGGACCCATGAAAAACCATAACAACAGTTGTATGTTTTCTGGCTGATACTTTTGCCATCCTGGTCCAACACTTGCAATGATATTAAGGTGCATGACATTAAAGGAGACAAAAAGTTGTCCAGCTGTTGACAGTTTTAGTTTCATACCTTCTGCCATGTTGGTCTAGAAGATACTTTGTGAATCCTGTATAACTTTGTCACTGAAGGGCTAAAGCATGCTGTGGCTCTGTCACCACTGCAAAGTCTGCTTTTTTCTGAGACAACACCATTTGGTGGTGGCCCCTTTCTTAGGATGATGTCTGCCCCTTGTTATATTTATTACACCCTGTAGAATCCCCTGCTTACAACTGATCACATATCTTTAATCATATATAGTTTCATACAATTGTACACTTTACTAAATGATGTTTGGAGGTCTGGGAAGGAGAGACAAGTGACCTACATTCCTCAAATGTTGCCTAACAGGGCACATCTTCATCGGGGAGTGGTTCTTTGATAACCTCTTATACAAACAGAAAATCTTCTTTTAATTCAGATGCCCTTTATTATAGTTTGCGTTACCAACAAAACAATAAGGAAATAAGAGAGCTCTCCATGCAAGAAAAAAAGCCACAATATCCTGCCACTCAGGATTTTCAGGGCTTCAGAAGTATGTTTAAATCAAACAGGGGTGTGTAAATACTCTTAATTCAACCCAAGAGCAAGCTAACACTGGAAGGGGTTGTCCTACTCTCTCTTTGCCTGGCCAGGGAACCCCTGCTTCCATGGGGTGGATCAGTGTAAGATGAAATCATAATTTTTCCCTAAGATGACTCACATTACAAAGTTGTACCCTGGAATTCCATAATTAAATCCTCCACAAATGGTCCTCTAAAAGACCTCCTTTCAATCATGCCAGAGTAGTGAAAGCCGAAGGCATTTACACATTTCTCCCAAAGACCCAGTCCTTCCATCAGCCCTCTGAGCAATTTCCTGACTAAATCTTCTATGTATTTGAATAATTTATCATATGAATAAATTCATTTATGCCGAATGAAGAGGTTGACTACTGGGATGCAATAATGCTAACACAACAAAATTGAAGCTGGAGACATAGATGAAATGAACCTGCAACAATGGCAAGCAGTATTGTATGCTCAGGCAGCAAGAGGCAGCTGCGACCACACCTGAAATATGAGTGTGGGGAGCAGCATCTAGAAAAGGTTTTAGAATATGCAGAGCTGAGCTAAAAAGAATCTGCTTGTTTTGAGCTGCAAAATAAAATTATTATAAAATGACTGAAAAATAAATTGCAAGTTTTATGTCTCGTTCCAAATTTTTTCCATTCAGAAAGTGTATAAGTAACATTCCTGTGCCTTTTACTTTCCACTGACATTTAGGAAATAGAAGTCTCAACTCCTGCCAAATGATCTGTCACCCCTAGCCCTTGACCTGGGCAACTGATGAAGGCATCGTACAGACGCATGGAGTGCAAAGACTGGAAATATTAAAAGCCAGATCTGAAGTAGTGTAAGCTGGCTGTGGTCCAGCTTACACCAGCTGCTGATCAGCTCCATAAATGTCTTACAGCAGTAACAGTTGGGGGAATGATGGTTTGCATTCACTAAACATCAGTGAGGGTTACCTAACTACGCATGCCTTGTCTGCATTTGTGGCCAGGAGATTGATTACACTGAGGATTTTTAAAATCCCTCTTTCTTTAGCTGTTCTTCAAAGAAATCATTACATGCCACAGTCAAAGTAGCAACCAGAATGACAAATTCATTAAAATCCACTTCGTTGTCCTTATTGGAGTCCAGGTCATTCATAATTTTATCGACCAGGAGGGGGTCCTTTTGGCCCTAGAGAGAAAGAAAAGTGACTTAGCTGTACAGATCTCGAATATGCAATTCTGACACACCTGGCACCACTGCTATGTTACGAGACTGGTGTTATTAAATAAAAGGCTGCATCAAATACGCACCTGAAAAGTAATTACATCCCTAGTCACTACAACATCAGAAACTAAAGACAGTGCAACCCTTAGAAGGAATACAAGTACTAAATAGGCACTGAAATGAATCAAACAGATTTTAGGAGATACTGAGCACTTTTCACAAGATGGATCTGTAAAGTGCATTTCTCTGTATCATCCCTTAGCAAACAATACTTAGATTTCCAACAGGCTACTTACAAATGGTCATATCCATTCATCACATTCAGAAGATCTCTGGTTGGCAAACGACATATCCTTTTCAGTGGGTGCAAGAATATTGAATCTCATTATAATAAATCAATAGCCAAGATTAAAAGAAAATCAAATTCAAGGAAATGGATACAATATAAAAAAAAATCCTTCTGGTGTAGAGTCCATAATAATTTTTACAAGTAAGAGGATACATAAAAACATTATTATTAATGCTTATGATTCCGTACAAGCATCCATGCTGTGTAATGTAGAACGAGCATGCAAAGAGCTATTCAGATCAGCATCTTATCACTGAAAGGGTTTTCTTAGCACCTTTCTGCAGGGCACAGAAGCAGCAGTACTGTGTGGCCAGTGTACACAAGCTACTTTCCTGTCTCAAGAGAACTGGTTGCCACATTTAATTCTTCAACGGACTTATCGACGCCCTATTATGAAAAACACACAAACGAAAAACTAATTTACTTTTATTTGGTATTGATTTTGCTACTGCTTCTAGACTGGCCTAGCCCTTCTGCTCAAAAGCACTGTGGAGTATGCAGAGCACCAGCACCCATCTCTGCTGCCAGTGGCACATGGAAGGGCACTGGGGCTCAACCACCCTCTGAAAACACATTTCTCAATTTGACACCATATTATTCTGTACAGCTCTACAAAGAACTGTCAGCTGAGAGACTGTGGCAGGATGGGCCTTGCACAAGAAGATGCTATTCCTATACAAGCACTTGGATAGCTGCTTAACCCACCCATGAAACAGTCACTCAAGAGGTTCAGAAGCTGCATCTTACTGAAAGAAAGTCAGTGAGCTCACTGGTAAGAAGCTCCTTGAGTTCTCCTTTACTGAGCTTGTATCTGTCTCCTTCTTTGCCAGAGTAGTGATGGAAAATCCTGATCAAGGTACCCATTGCATCCTCCAGTGGTGTGGTCATAGTAGTGAGTGGGAGAGCTGTAGGGTAAAGATACTGTCACTGACATTGCACAGGAGTCAAGCCAAAGGCCAGTCTCTGGGAAGGAAAGGAAAAGCCAGATGAAGACAGAAATTGTTTCCAGTACTGAAAAGCTGGGCTTTCAGTTGATCCATCCTGTTGGCTACGTGTGAGCTAGGATGGACTATATTAAAAAACCCCATTGTCCTGAACTCACAAGCAATTGCTTCAAAAAGATAAATGGAAAGGAAGGATTGTTATTTAAGCAAATGATCTACTGTGTATCCATTTTATAAAGCTACTGTAAAAGGAAATCTTTTCTACCCATAGCTGAAAACACAGGAAAAATGAAGCCATACCTTCTTACCTGCTAATATAAAAATTTTCTTAAGAAAATGAGTTCAATGAATTCCATCTGCAAAAGTGAATGTGCATTTATACAGAAAGCTCCACACCAGTTTAAAAGTGATCAAAGGAAGATCACCAATAATAAGGACAAATATAAACTTTCAGTTTATTTGGTCTTGTTTGCTTAGGCTGAGCTTTTTTCCTATAAATTGCCTCAGTAAACAGATGTGAGCTGGGCACCTCCAAGGTTTGCTTCACAGAGTGTACAGTAAGAAGGTATATAGGAAAGCAACACCAAGAAAACAGATGGAAATACAATTACTTGCAAAGTAGTGGATTCAAAAAGTAACTGAAAGAGAAATCAGGTATAAGTGAAACATTATGTTGAATAAGCCATGGAGAAAGATTAAAAAGCCAGAATGCACTTCAGGGTAGGACTGGAGTCCTGAATGATAGTGTCATGCAAAGGTTAAGACTTACCTGTTTTACAGGCTAGCGGAGGTGTATGCAAGAAAATATCCAGATCACAGAAGGTGATGGTCACTTTCCTTTCAAAACCCATGCACAGGCTCTAGTTTATCAGGCTGAGAGGGTGGATTACACAAATAGAGACAGACGTATAATTGTCACAGGGATGACAGGTCTTCTGTTTCCCTCTGCATTTGCCTACTCTGTTCAATAAAAGCCTCTTGCTGTAACTAGGTCACTAAAATATTCACCAGACAGAGTAAAGGGCTGCGTTTGGAATACATGGGGTACTTTCTATCATTTGACCTTTTACAAATATGTCCATTCAGGGTCTTGAAGGTCAAAATTTAAAAATGCTAACAATCACTAAGTCAATATGAAACAACTTTCCACCATTTTCAAAAGAACACTTTCTAATCTGTCTTTCCGCATTTCTAGAGTCTAAGTGCCTCAGTGCAGGCAGCCAGAGTTCAAAGGTACCTGGGTGCCTGGGGGTAGGTTTATAGGTGAGTTTGCCACATATCCCTTGAGACATCTACTTTAATTGTCAGATATCTCCATACACCTAAAACATTGTCTCTTGCCAAATGAAATTCTTGCTGTAGTACATGTGTCCTCAGGAGGAAATCAGGGAACCAGTTTCAGTGGAAGGTGTGCCTGGAATTACAGTGTACACTAAACAACAGTCTTGGCTTCCTTTTTATAGTCCTGCACAACAACTGTGGTCCAGCATTTCTCTCTGAATAAATGACCTTGCCCCAGGAGGGCAATAAGTGACCTCTGCCCCAACCCCAGGAACTTCCTGCTGGAAGTGATTGCTGAGGGATGCAGGAAACAGCAGCTTCACTGTGGCAGGGCCTACTTACCACCCCAAATAACAAATGACCACAGTTTTCATGACAGACACACGAAATGGAAAACTTCTTGGGAGCTTGCTTGAGGGCTTGCTTTCCCTCTATAAAGCCTTGTACCTGCTGCACACACGTGTCCAGTGAGCACGGCTGTGCAGATGAACAGGGCACGGAGTTGCAGCTCCTTGTTTCACTCTAGCCAGAGGGAAAGAGAATGAGATGGGCATTGTTTTTAGCTCTGAAATCCTCCAAGCACTCCTAATTTTGAGTACCACCTTATATCTCAGCCCACACCCCTGCCTGTCTCCTGTGCCTTCAGACATGTTTCTTCTGCTTGTGCTGTTGTGACAAGTCTCCACAACCTGAGGGGTCTTGTGTGGACCTCTGGGACAAAAGGGAGAGAAGGAGGGGGTGGAACACATAAAATACTGGATCCCAGTGATAAGGGAAGTGACCATGTGTAATGTGTCATTTCCAAAAGAGGCAGGCTGTTCCGGCTAGAGGTCCCTGTGGGCATACACAGTGCTGTGTGCTGGGCACCACCTCCAATCACCATCCCTGTGGCCAGGAGTGCTCACCAGGGAAGGAGCATACCAGTGCTCAGGGACTTTTTCTAACAAGTTAAGCTGGAAACCAGAGGAACAAGAGGAACATAATCTCCCCTGGAGTCAGAGGAGAGTTGGGGAGGAGAACTGCCCTCCGTACCTCTTCGGTGTTTGGGGAAAGCTCATGGGTGCCTGATTTTGTACAGTTGTCCCTGTGCTCCTGTAAGCGCTGGGATCTAGCTGGATCATATAGAGCATATGGGAGAAGAACATGAGTGATATCAAGCACAGCACATCTCTCCCACTCAGTTCTGGGAATCCTCCATGTCTGCAGATGATGAGAGAAAGCATGGAGCCCCTTATGTAGCTACAGGCACAGGGTTCTGTCTTGCCTATGATTCAGTAATAATTGTAACTATTGCTCAGAAATATTATCCAGATAAACACCAAAATACTTGGTTGTTTTCCGTTGTTGGGTTTACGTGGGTTTTTGCCATTTATTCAACAGCAGCTTCACCCACAACCACAAAAAACTCCACAGCTGAGTTGATATAGAAGCATGAAATCCTTCTGTTTGTCTATATATTATTACACTGATCCTCTGGCTAATGAATATTGCAAATTAATTATCTAAGCAGAGTCTACAGGAGGTACAGCTTCCAGGAAGCAGGTGTAAACTTTCAGAGCTGCCATCTTCAGGACAGAAGAAAGAACGGTTTCCTTTATTATCTCCAGAACAACAGCTCAATAATTTATACAGTGATATAATATGTTCAGACTCTTTTTATAGCTACTTTCACTCCAGCTAATTGTGTAAAAACCTGTTGCAGTGCGGTTTTC